>JAVQJL010015837.1:0-25249 GCA_036024295.1 Nannoperca obscura
ATAAAACTGAGATCTTTCACGAAGGTTTTGTTTTTGTTTGTTTTTATTTTTTTTGGGGGGTGGGGGGTACTGGGGTTCACTGGGGACCAGTGAAGCAAAGAGGGACATCCATTATATTCCAACTTTTCTTTTCTAACGTAGTTGTCCATTTTCATTTACTGTACCCAGTAAATCTGTAGTGTATCCCAGTGTGTGCGGATACCAAAGGTTAAAGACCCAGGTCCTTCTTGCTGTGAAGCAATCTGTGCCGACAGAGACTCTCTAAGGGTCTTGCTCATATTTTAAACTGCAAGACAGAGTGAGTGGTCTGTTCCCCTTATGCACGTTTCACATTTATATAGTTGGAGAAAGAAGTTTGACAGACATACAAGAACAGGGATATAGAAGAGCTTTGGTGAGATTTAGCTGTGGTTCTGAACATTAAACCGCATTGAAGTGCCGGCGTGTGTGCATGTGCGTGAATGAGAGGTACATTGTAAAGCGCTTCGAGTATAGAGCCCTACATAAATGCTGTCCATCTTGCAGCATTTAAGTACAATTAACATTTTAAACATTTATTTGTCTGACTCACTTTGAACTCTTGGATTTTAACAGCGTCAACCTGCTTTTGCTCCTCCAGCTTGTTCTTCATCTCTGTAAATGTCTCTTTCTTCTTTTGCCACTCCTCTTTCTCACTGAGCAAAAACATAATAAAAACTATTTCAAATTGTGCACTACATGTTACAGACTAACTTTAACATGCAAGAAACCTCCTTGTTAACCAACCTTAGGTATTCTTTATAGAGGAGTCCCTGTTGGTGGCAAATAACAGAGAACTTCTCTTTGTATTCCTCCAGTGTTGCTACGAGTTTCTTGCTTTTTTCCTCCTTGTTTTGGAGCTCCTAATAAATACAAGTTTTATCAATGTTTAATTTGTAGTCGAGACATGTTGATTTACAACTTTTCCACCCAGGTCTTAAGAAGACAGTGCCACTGACCTGAAGAAGCCGAACAGCGTACTCATTCAGAGAGCTGATGACCTCAGTGCTGCTGGGCCCCAGGCCCGCGGGGAGGGTCAGAGGTCGGAGGGCGACTCCACTGCTGCCTGACTTCCGTAGCAGCTCCAATTCACCTTCCAGTTGGCTCACCTAACAAGAACATAAAGAAAGTAAAAAGCAAAGCAAAGTAAAACCAACTTCAGTGTCGCTAAAAATGTCGTTTGGACCATCAAAATGGTTTCCAAGTGTACTTGTGGTATCAGAGAGCAGAGGTAAGACAGGGAGATTCATTTCAAACCAGTCATTTAAATAAAAATAATGAAAATACTAGAAATCTGGGGAATGAGTTATGATAGCTCCTTCAAGGGAAAGTTTTGATATAAAACAAGGCTTTCTTCATTTAAGAACAGGGATTCAACAAATACTTGGCCGGCTGGGCTCTAGGAAATGTTTTTTATTAAAAAATATTCATCAGAGGTTGCATTGATTTAAAAAAATGAACTTGAATGTAAGCCAAAACGCTGAGACACAGGTTTGTTTACTCCCTTCCTCCTGTTATATGAAACAGAAGCAACACATGTTGAAAACAGAGGAGGCAACAGCTGAAAGAAATGTTCCAGGCCAGGCTTATTACTCTCAGAGACAGAGAGCGCTGCCACTGTCTCTGTGTATCATCATGTAAATGTCTAAATGTGTCTTTCATGTAAGATGATATTTATTCTGCTGATTTGGAAAAGAGAGTTGCGACACAGCTGTAAACATCTGGAGTTTAATAACTTGACTTTGAATTGTTGAATTGAAAGTGGAGCCAGAATAACCCAACAAGATGAGCACCACTGTTGTCTCTCAATATCAGTCAACAGCCTAATCTCTCCTCTATCTGAACACAACACAATGTGGACGCACCTTTTCTTTGGCTCTGGCGAGATGACTGAAGCTGCTGGTGGTCTCCTCCCGGGCCAATTTCAACTCCTGCCTCAGTTCTTCATTTCTCCCCACCAGCTGATGTATTTGGGACTTGAGGTGCGGGGCTGACTCAGACTGCCCGCTCATGCTGTTGTAATCTATAGCCTGTGATAGCCAATAAAAACACTGGATGATATACAATAGACCCAGTTTGTGAAATAGAAAAGATCAGTTGACGTGCCGCCGGCCAGACGGTGTAACAGGTCCACCACCATCACATTTACCTCCTAGATTTAACATCCACATAAAAGCAAAATCACAAAATCACACTACTGACAGTTAAGATCACATTAATACTAATATTACTAATAATACTATATTCATGATCGTTCCTCAGTTTGCATGTGGCTTGCACCTGCTACTTCCTGTTACTTCCTCTTGGGCTGGACATTGTCTGAAGCCGAGCCCAGCAGTGTGATGTCTCTTCCAGCTGTCTGGACCACCAGTTGCTCTTGTTATATTATCTTATAAATCCAGCAAATCTTTGACCACTTGGCTCACGGCATTTGTTGTTTATCAAGTTGCTATGTGACAAGTTGTCTGCTTCATCAACTGACAAAATCCACTGGTATGCCCATTGTTTCCAGCACAGCAACTTCAACTGTAGATTTTAAAAGCATGAATCTAAACTACATAACATTATTATAACATAATACGGCTCCTTGCTGAAACTGTACTCTGTGGCCCTTCTGTGTTGAGGCTTGTGTTCTATGTTCTATGTGCTGCTGCTATCTACTATATAGGCTATAAGGACCAACTAAAGGTAGTAAAAGGTGGCAAAAACAAAATCTTGAATATTAAGCAAATCAAAACCTCTTACTAGTCATGGCAACCACAAAAAACAACCTCACCTTGGATATAACTTACACTTCAGCTGGTCTTTAAAAACAAATACGCGTTTAACATCCGATTTGGTGCATGGGAGACACTTACGTTAGCCAGCCTTTCCAGACTGGGAATATTGATGGCAGTGGCAGATGGAGTGGTCTCTTGATTTATCCTCATGGCTTGAAGGACATCTTTCAGCGCAGCTTCCAGGTCTGTTTTCACTTTTGACAGTTCATCCACTATGAGTTAACACACCGGGGAGAGGGTGTAATATTATATAGTATAATATATTGTGTTGTCAGAGCAACTAAATCTATGGTTGACAGAATTGACTCAACTGCAAATCAGACTGACAGCAGGTTGCACTTACATTTGACGTGAAACTGGGTCTTGTGAAGCTCCAGCTCTCTCTCCTTATTACGCAGTTCTTTTTCTAGGTATTCATTCTGCAAAGAAACGTTTACATCACCGAAAAAAGTTACAAGAAAACCTTAAAACCTTCCAGCTACACGTGCGACATGTATTGCTGTACTGTTAACAAACTGCAGCTCTTTAGTACTTGTATTCTCAATTACTCAAATCATTATCAATTCTTTATGGCATTTGCTGTCTTTTGTTTGGTGCATAAAGTCCGTCCAGAAAAGGGATATTCTCTCTAAATAATAATAAAATAAAATTAAACTCTAAACACAAACAAAGCATATTGTTGGTTATAAACCTACAAACCACTGAACTGTGGGTACTAACTGCAATCAGCTCTAAAAATGAAATATGTGGCTGATTCAGGAAATCTTTAAACACTGGGCCTTGACTAAAGTTGAGATGGACGGAATGACCTCGTTATCCGGGAGCTTACTTTGCGTCGGATCTCTTCATCTGCGTAAGTGCTGCTTTGTTTAAGTGGCAGCTGTACAGATCTGCTGGGCCTGACGTCCTCCTCCAGCAACAAGCTTGACTGTGGGATCCCTGCAGACACATCTAACTGTTACTAAGACTTAAAAAACAGAACATGGTGAATTATTAAATCGTTTTTTTGTCCGTATAAACACTTTTAAAAGAGCAACAAAATGCTAGAATTACTGTAAGTCCGTAATAAAGAAAGAAAGGCCCATGTTTTGAGATAGCTGACCCTAGCATTTATTAAATTTCATCCTGACATACAATGAAGGTGAATAGGACGTCATTTCTTTCTCAGCATAACTGTCACGGTCAACAGCTTTCATAGGAACTCTGTTTATGGAAAGACATCTTGCTGTTGCATGTTTTGAATCAGTCATCATTGCACTGCAGCACAAACAAACTAAATTCCTTTCTACGCCACTGTGTTGGGTTGGGTCTATGGCATGGCAGCCATACACTTTGGTATAAGTCAGTAATAGGTATCACCCCTCGAGGCTCAAACAAAATCAGAAATCATTTTTTGAGTTAAATTATGGCCTTCAACTATTGTGCCCTCATCAGGCCAATCAGTGCAAATTTCAGTCAGCATGGCAAAAGAACGTTACTACAGTATTTAACTCCAGCACTTTTGTGTCACCTCTTTCCTTCACCATGCATCTAATTTGTTTCTTTAGCTCCAATCTCTCCTCTTCAAGTCGTTCAATCTAGAAAGAAATCAAGCGGGAGGTGAGAGGTGCTCAGAAGACATAGTGCTGATAAAAGCAGTGGTTATAACCTTTGTAATCCCACTTTACCTCTTTGGTGAGGATTTGGTTTTCTGCTTTGTACTGCCGTTGTCTCAAATCTTTGGCTCGCCTGAACTCTGTCAGATCCACTTCCTGCTTTGGTTCCAGACCTTGGGGGGGTCACGAAAAAGACAGAAATAAACAAAAGTAAAATTAATTTCACAACTTCAGGTCAGTCAGTGTTGTCCAAATAGAGAGAGAGATGGGAACAGTGAGGTTTAAGAAAAAAGAACAAATCTGACCTAGTTTTTCCCGGAAATCCTCATTTTCGTCCATGAGGTCATTGATTCTCATCTCAAGCTGGTTGATCTCTTTGGTCATGGCCTCTGCCTCACGATCTCTCACTCTAATTTGATTTTTACACTCTTTGATCTCTGCAATGGCCGCTTCCAGGCCATAAGTGCCCTGTAATGCAGAAAAGAATTGCTGTAGTTACTCGTCCATCAAAAAGCACGTCTTGTCTCACTTTCTTTATCTCCTTGTTTTCCAACTTGTACGCTTTTTGGAGAAATCAGGATGTGATTAGGAATGGTGAAAGACAAACACTTAGCTTGTAGACCCAACAAGCATGTTGATCACACCAGAGTCACAGTCATTTCAATGTGCCTATTAAAAGTGAGAATGGACAGGGGGGAAAAATTCCCTTCTGGGAATTAAAGTCTCAATTAATTCGATTTGGATTAAAAAAATCTTTGATGCAAGTAAAAAGTTTAAAAAAACAAGGGGAAAGAGAGGGTATTTGTAGACTCACAGACTCGTACTGGCTCAAGCGGTTAGAAGCCTCAATGAGTGCTTTGTCTTTTTCCTCAGCATGAGCTTCCGCAAGTCTTTCCATCCGCTCTGCTTCCACTGCTCTGGTCTCTGCAGCTTCCAGCTTGGACTTCAGCTCCTCCATCTTTCTCTGCTGAATGGCCAACGGAAGGCCTTGGACAAGAAAACAAAAATATATCTTTAACTGGAGGCCAGAGTGACCATCTGGTGATTACAGGATGTCAGAATTTACTTGCCAGCTCCTGTAGTTCACCTCGCAACAACCATCAGTAAGATTACAGACTAACATACTTCAAGTTCACCTGTAATTAAAAGCCACAAGACGACCACACTGTGGTATATACTTAATTTGGCACACGGTTGAGATTAAACATACTTCTAATAACATGAAAATCCAACATTCACTCTCAGCTCTGTTTTAGTCTCCATCACAGACAGTATATAAAGATGGACAACGCATCTCCACTTCCTCCAACTGTACTAAAATAAAACCAAAGTATCCTGGATATGGGCACAGCCATCTTGTACTGGTCATTTGGTTCCAGAGTCTGCACAGTAGTGAGTCATATCGAGGTCCCGCCCATACACCCGCCCGAACCAATCGCGAGCACGCCACAAGTTGTCAACCATGACATCACAGAACATACATCAGCGTGATAAGAACTACCTCCAATGACAGAAACCATCCTTGGGAAACATTTATTTGTCAGTTTGCCTGCTGACAAAAAACAACGGCAGTTAGAAAAGTGAGACTGAACCTCACAGTGATGTTTTGGACTGTAAATAGACCTTTAAAGAAGACGGACCACAAAAAGTGCTCACCCCACCATGAGGGATTTTTCTTTTCATCCAATGCATACATTTAAACATAACCTGTCCAATGGTGCGTGTAAGTTCTGTGGCTTTCAACCATTGATTCTTTTATTGTTCATTATTATTATTATTATTATTATAATTTGTTCAGTTCTATGATTAATCGTTTAGCATTAAAGTGTCAAGTCAATTTTCTAGAGCACAAGGTAACATCTAAAAATTGCTTTTCTTCACCATACTGTGATATAAAACAATCCTTACATGCAAAAAGCCGAAATGTTTGACAGTTCAACGGTTTTTGGAGTGACATTATAAAAAGGCATTTCATGTTTTTATCAGCTGTGAGAGCAAATAAACTTCCACCTCAACTCAACAGCATTCTGCTGGTGACGAGGCTCATTTTGCTGCCTCTACATTAACGCTTGCAGCCCACCAGTGAGAGGGGAAAGGCTGACAAACGTGTTGTGTAGGAGTCAGAAGTCATCACGATGGTCTCTGGTGTGAAGCTGCTCAGTTAGTGATCCACTCACCTCGGTCTTTCTTTGTGGACGTCTTTAGCTCCTCAATGAGCAGGGTGTGCTTTTCCATTTCCCCTGTATACTGCTCCACCTGCTCACTCAGCATCTTGATTTGATTATCTCTGTCTTGCACGGCCTTTCACCAACAATTTAAAAGAGAAGGATCTATGTGAGACTGAGAACAGCTATAGCACACTGAGTTGTCAGCACTTTCATCATTACGGAAATTTATGAAATGAAAACGGAGGGAGGCTGAGGATAAGAGGCATTCTCAGACAGCACACATGATGAATTGGAATCACTAGAGAGAGATATGATTAGCAGGGTCCCTGTGAGAGGACGATAAGAGACACAAGACAGATGAAACTTACAGCGCAGAGCTCATATATGACCTGGCCCAGGGCAGCGATAGACAGATGGAAGGGAGGACAGGTTGATAAAACATGACGAAGCAAAGAGAGAAAGCAGAATGTAGAAAAATGACAGATAGATGGAAGAACATCAAATGATAATCCAGACCAAGTCAGGACACAAATAAAGACATGCACACACAATGACCTTCCACATTGTATGTCCTGTATATTCAAGCATGCGCGGTCTGGAAGAACTGAATCTCCGTAATATGTAAAGCACTGGCATATATGATACTGTTTTACTAGAAAAAAAAGCATCCTTATGCCTCGCAGCTGTTACTATAATTCATTAAAATATGACCATTTGCTGTAATGATGTTGGGAATTCTGATAAATATTACTTTTATTTCCAAATATGTCTGTCTACACACTTCCTTTCAAAAACATGTGTAATAATCAGCCATTCTGTTAAAGTAACACAAATTTATAGTGTCTCCAAGGAAACCAGTTGTTTTTCATTAAACATTTAGTGATGCAAGGTTCTCCGAGTACATCATATAGCATACAGTACACACACACACACACACACACACACACACACACACACGGCCAAGAAAAAATATGTGAACCCTTTGGAATTACCTACATTTATGCATAATCCATTCATAAGATGTGGTCTGGTCTTCAATAAAGTCACTTTAATAGACAAATATCTATGTAAACTAATAACACTCAAATAATTGTTCTCCTTACTTCCTATTAAATTCCTATGAAATAGATTAAATATTAAAATTTCAAATAGGAAACAGTACATTAACTACTTCACAAATTCCTTAAAAAAAAAAAGAAGCTACAAGTCAGATTTGACCATGAATTACTTGAAATGGTTCTCTCTTAAAATAAAGTGATGACGTCTCAAATTGGCAACCTGCATGTTCTATCATGTCATGTGAAAGCCTGAAACAAAAGACAAAATTTTGCTGCAGAAAACCCTTAGTAATAGTAATAAAGCTAAATAAACTAATAAACTACCATAACATTATCCTTAAAATGAGGCATGGAGTAGGGATCATCATAATTTGTAGTGGTTGTGCTGCCACTGGGCCTAAACAAGCATTACTCATTGAGAAAACAATGTACTCGAATGTATAAAAATAATGTTTTACGAGTTTCAGGGTGGATGACAGTCATTTGAAGCTTAATAGAAGAGATGTAACACAGAAAGTCCCCTCAACACAGTGAAAAATGAACAACAAAATGTTTCAGAATGAGTCACTCCTGGCCTCAAATCAATTGAGATTCAGTGACGTGAACTGAAGTCCTAAAATATCTATATAAATAAACAGTTTTGGAGGAGGAAATTTAATAAAACTCTGGGGATGTGATTAACACACACAGGAAACATTTGATTGAGGCCACTGCTGTAAAACTGCTGTTTAACTAGTAACTAAATCCATGGGTTGATTTTTTAAACCTGACTTGACCTGAATGTTGCAGTGCAGGTGTAGCTTGTCCATTACGACGACTTTGAAGAATATCAGACCACATTTTATGACTAAATGATGCACAGATGCAGGGCGTTTTGGGACAGACCTGCTGCAGGGCAATGATGTTGCTTTTGTCCAAGTCCAACTGGGCTGAATGCAGCTTTTCCCTGAGATCGCGGATCATCTGCTGGTACACCAAAATGTCATCGTCCTTCCCAGAGAGCACTCTCTATGCGTGAGAAAAAAAAGATCATGTCAGCACAATGGAAGGCACATGGCAGCACTGCAGCACGGTTCAACAAAGAGTTATTAAGCATAACCAGAAACCAGGAACTAAATCAAAGAAATAAGTGCATTCTACACATTCCTATTTGCACTCCTAGCACCTTCACCTCCTAAGGACTGTGAAGTTTAGGCAAATTAATATTAAAATGCAGAAAACGGAGGCACACAGCCCTGGTCTTTGTAGTTTACTGTGTGACTGTGATGTTTCAATGGATATTGTAAAGGAGACGTGCAGCGGTGGAAAAGACTTAAAATGCCAGAACATCCTTCTCCAAAGTAGCAACAATTTGCTTAGTGTTTTATCGTTTTTTATTTCTGTTTTAGTGTGTGACCACATTGATACAATTGTCCTTCTGTTTCTGTTTCTCTTGTTCGATGAGTTGGTAAATCATGTGCTCGCGTTGTATCAGGCCTTGATGGATGGCCTTTGATTAATCAGTGACACAGCAAACTTCACCCAAAAACCAGGAACTAAATTTAGATTCCGGTCCCTGCAGTCAAAAGGGAGGTTATGTGTCTGAAGTCATAAAAAGGTTTCTGGGTTCCAGGACGAGTCAAAAAGAGCTATAATGCTTTATAATTTGCTACATAGGGTTACTTTTTTTTAAATTTGCCTCTCTTGCTTTGTTATGTATATCTTTTAGGTACATAAAAAAGGACAAAAAGGTAGAAGAGGTGCCTTGTTGAGTGTTTGATCACCACCCACCTTCCACTCCTCCACTTTGGCATTGACTGCCGCCATAATTGGGTCATCATCTTCAGTCATGCTATGGATCTTATCGGTTAACTCTCTGACCTGTACATTAAACACACACACAAAGAGGCCGGGATTCAGTATCTCACACACATATTATACAGTAACAAAAACATAAAAGGTTCAACTTTAAAGTATTTTTGATGATATTCCAGTTGATGTATGTGATAACCTTGCAGTGATATGATAAATGCTGTCAGGTAAAACATCTTAGCACAGAACAGTGCAAAATTTAAAAAGCTGGTAATCGAGGGGGGTCTTTACTTGTAGCTTTGCATGATCCCTCTCTTTCCTGAGCTGGTCCATAATGGAGTCGGTCTGCTGCACAACAATCTTCATTTTGTTGTACTCGTCTGTCATCTTCTCCATCTCCTTCACAGACTCCTCCAGACTTCTCTGCATCTGCTCGTTCTGTGTCTTCAGGTGTAAGTTTTCATCCTCGGCTCGCTAATGGACACAATATAATACAATAAACCTGATTTGTGGCTGCGTACCTTTACATGCTACAGATCAGCAGCACAAAGAGCAGGTAACAAAAACAGCTGAAAACCATAAAAATAAGTAGTAAAGAGTTAAATTATTAATTGAAAACAACAACAGCTTGCATGTTTTTGGCAGAACACCGATTTTCCCCTGCCAAGGGTTGGCGGTTCCACATTACTCAAAGACAAAAGCATACTACTACTACTACTACTACTACTACTGTTACCTTATGTACCAGATGGTGCAGTAGACAAATAGATTTCCAAGTACCTGAAGGTCTTCCAAGCACTGATAGAGCTGGCGGTTGGCCAGGTTGAGCTTCCTCTGGGTCTCAGCGCTCTCGTCTCTGGATGGGCCCGGCTCCTTCTGGTCCAGCTCTCCGCGATAGAAGTCCACATCCTGCTGGAGTTGCTCATTCTGTTGTGGTGCAGGAAGGACAGAATTAGTCTCAGAAAAAGAACTGGGTTCAATGTCTTGTTGTCATACACTAATCTAGAGACAATAGGTCAAATAATAGGTTAGAGAAAATGAATACTCAACAATTTTGATAATCTCATACTTCTTACACTTATTTTGCATTACAAAATGCAAAAATCCCCGATGTCCTATTTTTTTTTGGTCAATGGTAAACTGTATTTTGGGGTTTCTGAAACAAGATATCTCTTTGGGCTCTGGGAACAACTACACACACTATCAAAAGTTATTCTGAATAATTTACACCTAATTTTACTTCACTACCGACATTTCTTACCTTCTTTTTAAGCTTTTTTAGCTACGGCAATTGAATAGAAAGAGTTGAAAAGAGATTATGAATTGTGAATGAAGGATGACGTGATGAATGAAGAGATCTTATGATGATATGATCTGTATGACTTAGTGCCAGCTGCCACATACCTCTCTTTTCAGCTTCCTGACCTCATCCTCAGCCTCCTCTGCTCGCACAACCAACTAGGAAATGAAAAACAATGTACAAAATGCTGTGTGAATAAAAGAATTCTATTCAATAGCATGTACTTAAAAGGACATACGAGCACAATGTCAACACAGTGTGTAATAACTAATGAACTAACATTTATAGGTCATCCAAAGACTCAATACTGCTTCCATATGCTATGCATAGGAATTATGGGTAACGTGCTCATACCTCCTCGTTGTTTTTCTTTTCCTTGCCCATTTCTTTTTTTATCTGGGTCAACTCCTTCTCCCTCTGCTCCAGCTGGGTCTCGAGCTGACGAATCTCATCTCTGAGAAAGCGGGTGTCTGGCCCTGTGCCGGAGTGCTGAGCCGCGTGGACCGGAAAAAAGACATACAAACACCCAAACAACCCCCACCAGGAAACTTCTTAGTCTCCCATCACCTCCATCTGTTCGCAACACTTATATATGCATACACTATCATTAACAAGTCCTACCGACGTTCTCTTTGCGAGGTAAACTGTGGGAGTGAAGATTCTGATTACATAAAAACCTTAAAAAATGATTATAATAATCAAGTTGAAACGAGAAGCGATGCCAGTGAGCATGCAAGGAATTAGCTGTAATCTTCTTAGGTGCTGTCATTCAGTGGTCACCACAACCAATCCTTTTGTAGCCAGGGTGACACTCAATGATTGGTTAAAAGATTTGGCACTGTTGCCGGAAGTAAAGCAGCATGAAGGGTGATTTCCAGTCAGGCACATTAATGGTTATGGCATTCGTGCCAGTGATAAAAAAGGACCTCTCTGTAGCTTAATGAATGACATGACATAGTATTTAACATACAGCATGTAAGTATGCAGACATACAGGTGCTGAGAAGTGTTACCTGACGCTCTTGTTCCAGCCTCAACACCTTGGCGAGGAGTTCTTTTTCTATGCAACAGAAGACATTAAAAATGTAAACGGTTCTGTCTGTAAGCTACACTTAAACATATGAAACATTTTGAATACTAAACTGTATGTGTGCACTAACCGGTTTTAGCATGCTTTACACCAATCTCCTCAATGAAGTTGTAGGTAAGAGTATGCTCCCGATCCTTAATCTAACAGGCAGAGGGAGACAAGACAATTATGTCCAAAATTACAAACTTATATTATTTTAATTGCAGCATATGCCCCCAAAATAGCATTAAGGTCACCCATGTGAATTATATACTAAATATTCTTGCTTTATGAAATACATTATATATGGTAGTAATGGGGAAGTAGATAGATGTGCGTGGGAGAGATCAGAATATGGCAATAACAAGATTGGACACCTTCAACAGGGTCTGAAACACTCTGAGGACTTGAATAATGTCCTCCGGGGCTTTATCCTTCACCCCCCATTCTTCGGTCTGCATGGTAAACATGGTTTCATGTGAAAAAACAGAAAAATGCATGGTCAATTTACTCATAACAATAATATTTTGATACAGCACAAGAGCCTGGACCAAAACAGTTAGAGGTGCAGCCTAAAAATAAATTATACTTATATGCATTATGTTTAACAAGGAATGAAGATGTAAGGCTACTATGTGAGCTCTCCAGTGCAACATTGGCCTCTGAGATTGTCAGAGCAAAACAATTGGATTAGTACACTTTGCTGACAAAGCCACTAAGCAAAGAGCTGTAATACCATGAACAATAATCTCAGATAAGCAGGGCGGTCGTCTTTGTGCACGTAGCCATGGCTAAACATACAACGTTACTCAACTTGTAATTTGAAACCAGAAAAGAGTTGGTGGTTGGGCAACCGAGCAGAAATGCGACGTGTAATTAATGTTGTGTTGAAGCGTGGAAAATTACCAAAGCGAACATGCCGAAGAGCTCGTCCAGTTGGTCTTTTTCACATTCATGGAGGCTCGCTGGGTCAATTATCGTCACTTTATTCCACTCAAGAGCAGCAGGCATCTTGGCCATAGCGTGTTTGTTAATATTAAAACGGGAACTGTGCAGGCAACGCAGAGATAACTAGCTTCACAGTGTTTAGTGTAGCACGTTAGCTAGCTCATTGGACTTAGGAAGCTATACGTTGGCTAAACGTTGCTGTGCTCCCAGATGTGGCCTCATTTGTCGCATTCACGCTAACAATTTCACTCAAATTTGTTTAACTACATTTGTGATGAAGTTTAGGCATGTTACTCTACTAACTGTTACAAGAAATCCAGAGACCACGCAACTCCACTCGTTTCCATAAAGTTGCTATCTAGACGCTGTGATTTCAACGTTAACAGTTAAACCCAAATGTTTGTTATTATTTAACATCCCTACGTAAGATACATTAAATTTGCTAGATGGAGAATATAGGCTACAGGTAACTTAAAATGACTGTTAACAGCCACCTTGTGGTTCCCATGATGTGATGCTTTGGCTGCTAGGTTACCGCTGACAACAACGGCAGTTAGCTAACTAATTACGCCACAAGAAAATAAAACTAACGTTAGTAAAAAGCGGCGAGTGGACCCTTGCAGGGAACTTTACCAAACTGTAGACACATGAGGAATATAAAATTATCACAAAGTACTTCCAAAACGCATTTTAACAACTTGTTATTGGTTGTATACACTTGTCAAAAAGCACCGAGTCTCGTTTAGCTAACGTTTAACTTGCGCAGTCACCTCTGCACCGGAAGTGATAGTGATGCTGTGTCGAAGCTAGCTTCCACAAGCGGAGTGTCTCTTGCTGAATTGAGTACTCCGTCTGTGTGTGTAACTTTAACCATAAACCATACCAATTTTTTTTATATCACATCTGCAGTCACCGTCTGTCCTGTTATAGACACGGTAGGTAGGGAGTTCAGAAAAATACCTAAATACACCTGCGTCCACCTTATCCGTTATAAAGACTGGTATCAATTCAGTTAGCGTTAGCTGCTAAATTAGCTTTATCGTTAGCTAACGTTATGTTGCAGCAGTCTGAAATTGTTAGAGCATACTGTTTGAGGGATTTTTGCACTTATATATTGCCGCGACTGAGCGACAGCAATGGTGATTTTGTTCATTTAACCAACGCCTGCCACTAGATAGCTATTTTAAAAGGGTAAAATTAACAAGTAAGTTAATTTAAGTTCCATCCTCCATTGCTTTTGCAGTCATCTGTTACTCTGCCGGTTGCTAGAGTATTTTATTTTTCAGCGTGTGAACTAATATCTCCACCCGTAGTTTTACATACATATGAAAATGTAGCTGCCATGTTATATGACCAAATTGGATACTAAACACTCCACATCCAAAGCATAAAAGCAGGGCAGCAGATTTCAAAGGTAGTAAATGTGAAGGATAATATTACCACCACATATTTTAAATCACCATAATGGAGAGTGAGTATTGAGCTTGTTTTATAAACGTACCATACCAAGTCCTTTGGAGAGTTGCATTGTTGGTATGATTAAATGGTAGCTTTGAAAATGTAAGTCCAATCAGGAAATCAATCTACATGACAATGTACCTGTTACACATCATGATTTCGGCTCATTTTGATGCATGTCATCTTTGTTTTCCTGCACAGTGATCAATGACGGCTTTGGTTAGCCATGGCTGTCGTGTCATGGAAGGAAATTTTACTTTTGACTGGACTGGTGGTGGGATGTTACTGGAACAGTCTGTCATGCGGCTTCGTGTTTGATGATGTCTCGGCAATCCTTGACAACAAGGACCTGCGGCCCTCAACCCCTCTCCGCAACCTATTCCTCAATGACTTCTGGGGAACACCTATGGCTGAGGTAAGTCATGGTCCATGATGCACCTCCATGCTTTATCTGTATGAGTTTACATTTAGTTTACACTTAGAAAAATTACATTATTCATAAAAGATGAAGTCCGTCAAGCATATATATTTAGTTTCAGGGATTATAAGCAGTTTTATTTAGGTAAATTAAATGTGAATTAGTCCAGTAATAATTCGATTAACTTGACTTTAAGGGTTAATTGGAAGAATCACTCAAAAGCTTCACTAAACTTTGGCTGCCTTTAATGTCTCTCAATCATTGAACTAACCTGCATCTTACAGCATGTATATTGTGTTTGTCCAACTACAGGAGCGGAGCCATAAATCTTACCGACCCTTGACTGTACTCACCTTCCGACTGAACTACCTCTTCAGTGAGCTGAGCGCAGCTTCCTACCACCTGCTTAATGTTGTTTTACACGGCATAGTATGTGTGCTTTTCCTGCGAGTGTGCCGGCTGTTCCTTGACCAGACCTCCAGCTTGGTGGCAGCGTTGCTGTTTGCTGTGCACCCGATCCACACTGAAGCTGTAAGTGTACATTTACTTGGTTATGTAGTGGTATAAAATAACTTCTTTTAAAAACTTGGCCAAAATGACAACGACGAGTGCTGTGCAAAACTGATCCACTGGACTTTTGTTGTAAAGTTGTCTGTTTCTTTGCTCCTTTCAAGGTCAATTGAAATGGTATCATGACTGCCTCATTGCAATGTTTGTCCTGTGGAAACAACCAGTGAGGGATCAGTTTTAAGTGTAAATCAATAGGCTATTAGTTATAGATAGAAATTAATTTGTGATGTTAAACCAGGCAACATGCCAAGACAGTCCTAGGTCACATACATGCATCTACTGTAATGTACTGTGTAATCAAACATTAGAGTAACAACACTGATTGTGTCATTAAAGGTGGGGTAGGCACTATTGTTATGTTGACCAAATTGACCAAAAAATCCCAAATAACCGTTCAGCATATTGTAATTCAAGTGGTCTGAGAGCAAACCTCTGCTTCAGCCTGTCCTCGGCTGTTGTCAGGCTTCAGGAAATCTTGCTTGCGACTAGAGACTTTAGCCAATCAAAGGTTATTTTAGGGAGACGGTGCATTTGTATTCTACAATTGCAGATGCGCGTACACATTCCTTCAAATGGTGAAAGCCTGATTTAATGGCGGAAAATCGTGTCGAAAATCCTGCAACTTGTGATACATTTCCAACACCTCCCTTGCCTTCAGCGGCGTAATGTTCAAAACAACACATCCCAGCTCCACACGGAGCTTCGGGCACATTATGTTCAATGCTGGGGCACTCAACACTCACTTTGCCACTCACTATCGATGAGTGGCAAAGAGGCATGATGACAAATATTGGGGAACAACTTTTGATGAGGGACAGTGGTGTGTGTGTGGTGTACTAGCCTCTCATCCCACTGCTGTACGGTATGGCAGCTGCCTCTGAAGCCTGGGGCGCTCTGCTCTCCTTGCATCTTTTTAAGAAGACCAGTCGCAGCGAGAGGGACAGGTGTCTTGCTGGGGCTCACGCAGTGGAGAGCGAGCCCTACGAGGCCTGAGGTTTTGCAGGGCTAGCGCTTCCTTATGCTGCCAATCGAAGTTGTGGGTTTTGTGGGAGGTGCTTAGCGGAGTTATACGAGGCAGCAGAGAGAGAGGTTAAAGGGTTTGCTTAGGTTGCATAGATTTTGCCTCCCCCAGCCCTAACTGCAACCATCTACAAATACATCACACAAAATAGAAGAACCAATACATCAGGTCAGAACTCCTGTTAACAGGAGAAGCAAACATAGATTGGAGGTCCAACATGTACATACAATGCACAGTAAGGTGTAAGAGGCTTAGTGTATAAGCCATCTGTAGGCCATGGGTAAGACATAGTCTGACATTGCCCCAGGTTTGGTGCTTCTGAACAAATGGATGTAGTGATGCCCTTATTTATCTTTTGTGCGTGATTTCTCCACAGGATCAATACAATAACTCACTCATAACAAGATTAAGGCAACTCCAGTTACTTCAACCTTTCTGTTTTTAGAGCGATGATTATCATATGATCTTCCTCTAACTATTAGACTGCATGTAAATCTTTTAAAATTAGGTTTAAAACCTTTAAGATTCTTTTGGAAATTGAAAGTTAGTTGTTACAGCTGTTTGTCATGAATGTTATCAGGACCACAAAGTTTATTGAACTTGATCAGAAACCTAAAACCTTTTGCTTATTGTTTATCATTTGAACGTGATCCCATTCTCTTCTATGGGGCCTGTCTGAAAAGCCTCTTCCCCAATTAGGACGTGTAATTTATCCTATTCAACATGGCTGAACTGATGACCAGACAGGCCCTGACCAGAGTAGAAAAACAAAGAAAACATTCTGCTTCTTGGGGTGGAGTGCTACTGTTACACAGCATGCACTACTGCGCCAATCTTCCTCATGGTGTTCTCTAATCTATGCAGAGTCTCTCAGACTTCTTGAATGGAAACAATTTGCCTCACAAATGAGCCCTTAGAGTTAGTCCAGCAAATGCCCTTCATGTTATCGCCGTCTGGAATCTTTCTCTGAACGGATCATTTGTTTTTGAGTTATGCTCCAAGCACTGAAGGTCCCTTCATGATAAGTGCGTACAAAGAGTCCCTGTGTGTCCCCATGTCTTTCTCTGTGTTTTTTAGTTATCTGTCTTTTTGAATGGAGCCCTCGGTTTTTTTTAAATTTAGTATCTCCAAGTATCTTCAAATACAAATTATTTAGTGTATTCCACAACAGTATCTGAAGCCTCTATCATGGTATTGGGGAGAAAGCACTCTCATCTTTTTTAAAGATGTGCCCCAATGCTAGACAAGACACACAGAAAATGGGATTTGTAGTCTTTAGCCTTTCATACATTCTGTTGATGTCTGTAAGCAGATGTCCTGTATGTTCCTTAGATTTCATTGTTACTTAAAAAAATGTATCTTACCCCCCGACTTCTAAATGTTTTGTGACGAAATCAATGTATTAACATATTAATATTTATACACTTGCCACAGTGACAAGTGATAGCATAAAGTGGTTCTAGACTTATTTAGAGCAAACCTGTTTTCCTAGTATCCATGTAGCAAATTGGTCCCTGCATAAGAAATCTGGCCACCTTATTAAGTGAGTTAATGCAATAAAGTAAGTGTAGGCAAGTACTCTGAATCTGTGAG
The DNA here is from genome assembly GCA_036024295.1 of Nannoperca obscura. Taxonomy (NCBI): domain Eukaryota; kingdom Metazoa; phylum Chordata; class Actinopteri; order Centrarchiformes; family Percichthyidae; genus Nannoperca; species Nannoperca obscura. Next base: position 17,787 of record JAVQJL010015837.1, read on the forward strand.
CAGTGGGCTTTCTTTTACATTTACAGGCCGCAACATTCAAAGGACACAGTGAAAGTAATTGCTGGTTGCAGCTAAATGGACAGCCGGTGAATTATTACCTCCGTCACCAACTGATAAATAGTAGGCCAGTCAGAAGACAATGAGCCTTCGTTCAGTCTAGATGTTTATACCTATTTGTATTTGTTGTAACCCCCTTGTAATGCTTAGTGTGTCTAGGATACCCACTAGACACTACACACTCTTCTTTTGAAAAGTTCTTTGTTGAACCCTTTGTATGTGTGATTTTTATGATGTGTTTATTTCTAAAATCTCAGGTCTTTGGTCATAGTACAAGTGAGAATGTTATTTCTTCCACACGAGGGCAGTCATCATTTACACAAATGACAGACGTTGTTGCTTTATGGAGATTTGTATCTGCTTGCAATTTTCTGAGATGATTTACCTATATAGACCTGTTTTCACAGCTGGATTCAAAAATCTTAAACATGTATGACATGACATGACATTGGTTATTGCCAATTTTAGACTTGTGTCATTTTCTCAAAGAGAGCAGAGCGTCATTTTTTTAACTTGAGGGGTATCAGGAATATCCTATTGTGTGATCTGTTACTACACATCTGTAAGTTCCAGTTTTCCACTTATTTGTGGTAGTTGTTGACCCACAGGGGGCAGGGGTCATGTGTTGAGAGAAGTGCTGACACTTTTGACATCTGAAAGTAATGTTTTCAATCTGTACGATTTAGCATGCGGTGTTTTGGTGGACTTTTAAATGAATTTATCTCTGCACCTCAAAGAGACGTAAAATGAACAAATGATCTATACAAATCAGTGCGGACAGGCCGCAGTACTGACTCCTGACTACTTTATCATCAGGTCACAGGTGTGGTTGGCAGAGCTGAACTTCTTTCTTCAATCTTCCTCCTGGCAGCTTTCCTGGCCTACACAAAATCAACAAGTGCAGACCACTCGATTGGTAAGTCTAATGTAACTCACTAAACTCTCACTTATTTATGGCCCATTTACAAAATGTACTGGGTTCCTTTCGCCCATTCAGAAGTTATTGCAAACATTCAAGACAGAGGCAGGAAACCAAACCCAAAAGTGATTCAGTAATCTGAAGGGTCTTTGGCTCCGTCATTGCTCAGCAGTAGTAGTAGACAGTCACATTTCTGTGTGAATAAGGAGGTTTGTGGAAACAAGGATCTGAAGAAAACTGTCAGCGTTCAGAAACTCAGGGCCACAGTTTTTTAGGACATTAGACCAATTCGCTTCTAATCTTTCCCTCACTGATTTGATAAAGTGACGTGAAAAAGTATGTGCCCCAAAAAATAAAAGAAATCAGGAAGGGGGAAAATGTGTTTTATGGCACTTGAAATGGAACATCCTGTCATTTAATGACATACCTGTTTGTTGATAGAGAGACTGATTCATTGATTGGCTAAGGAGGTCAGAGTGAAAATGGGTTAAGGAGTTGTCCAGGGTCATGTGAGTTATGGCTCTGTTAAGATCAGACAGGTTGGGGTTGGGAGCAGTGGCAGTTCTAGACCATTTCAAATGGGGGGGGGGGGGTTATCAAATATATTAAGCATAGCTGTTACATACCAACCAGAAGTTGCTTTACATAAAGATGTGCTTACTAGTATTGTAACAGTAATTTTGCTCAGTTTGACTATCTCAAAGAAGACTTCTTCGTATGGTTTGATGAACAATGTCAGCTCTACTACATCAGAGGGCCCCTTAATTCTGTTCTTTCCTTTCTAAAATTCTTTGCTGATGTTATTTATGTACCAAGTCTTCAATTTTAGTCACACGTGTTTGCAAATGAAAGCAGAGGCTCCATTTGTAGAACTGAGGAACTTGAGGGATTCAAGCTCTGTCATTATATTACATGTTGTCTTTATTGAATCGCCTGTCAAGTACCTTTATCAACAAGAATGGGTAGAAAACATCTGTTGGAAACCTGGACTTATCTGTCTGTGACCTTCTCTAACCCACTATACACCATGTCGCTCAAGGCAAAAGCTTCTACTTTGCTGCCACTTTGGAATTTGCTCCACAACAATGGAGTTACATTGAACATTCAGTACCTCATTCCAGAGGTCATCAAAAGTGGACTCATTCCTATATTCCTTTAAAGTCTTAACTAAGGAGAGATCCATCCATCCTTTGAGGAAGATTGAAGCATGTCAGGAAGAAGTTTTGTCCCCAGAGATTTTCTGGACAGTGACTAGATGTGTAACATATTCTACATCTTTTTGAGCAAGCAGGCCTCTTGCCTCAACGGACCTTTCACCAATGAGGCCCTGAACAATTTCTACCTTCATACATCTCTTTCTAAGCCATTTATTTTGCATATATGACCTAGACATGAACAGTACAGTCTCTCTAATAAAGAAAAGAAACATTCCACTTCAGGGATGGCTTTGACTGTATCACCTAAAGGTAGATTAAACTATGTGCGTTGCAGTGGACGTAAAAGCCATGTTTTGCAATCTCTTTAATGCGTGCCTGGACCCCAGAGGGCTTGCCACTTATTACCAACGCCCCATTGTAGGATTGCTCATCAAGGCCATAACTCTCCATTATCTGCATAGTTGTTTCAAGTAGCCTGAATACAACCATTATATTGAATCATATCAAAATTAATTCTAATAGTAGGCTACATGAACTCATCTACTAGCATCTGTTTACAAAAAACATGTATATAATGTATAGCTGTAAACGGTGTTTAGTGACCGCCATGGTAATCACACATGAAAAATTTAGCTAAGCACCTACGTTGGCTGGTTACATCACTGATTGTAATATCCTGCGTAATGGTTAACAGACCGGCTAACAGACTGAGGCACTCGGTGGGAATATCTGGTACAGCTTTAGATAGGTTTTCATCTTACCTGTCGAATAGGAGGTTCTGTGTTTTTGTGAACAACCACGTCTCTTTTTTTATTTTCTTCTGTTAAGTATGGTGTGCCTCAGGGGTCTGTTTTGGGGAAAACTTATTTGCTTCCCCTTGGGCACATTATTCATAGACACAGTGTCAGTTTTCATTTTTATGCTGATGATACGCAGATGTACCTGCCCGTCAGATCCACAGACCCTGTGGATCCCTGGAATGCTGAGTTCACATAACGACTCCCTTTGTCATGTGAAAAACAGAGATCCTTGTCATTGGGTCCCAGCACCTGCAAAAACTATTTCTGCCATCTGGCGGTTCCCTATTGGATCATATCAAGCCTGTTGCAAGGAATCTTGATGTCTGGTTAGTTTTTGAGAAGCACACCACAAAGCCTATGCAATCATATTTTTATCATCTTGGAAATGTTTCAAAAATATGATCTATTTACCTTTTATAGACACAGAGACCATTTAACCTGGATTTCTTCAGCAGCCTTTTAACTTGCCTGAACTAAAAATCTATTGATCAACTCCAAACTGTACAGAACTCAGCTGCCAGGCTTTTAACTAGAACCAAGAAACGTGATCACATCACTCCTGTTTTAGCCTCTTTACACTGACTACCAGTATGTTTTAGAGTAGATTTTAAGTTTTACTGATTACTTATAAGGCTCTGGAACAATCTGCTCAGGAAAATCAGGTCGACTGAGTCAGAGATCTCCTTCAAGTCCCTTCTTTAAACATACTTTTATTGAAGAGCCTTTCCTGATTTTACTTGAGTGGTAATTTTCTTTGAATTGTCTTTTATTCTGCCTAAAAATAAATATTGTGGTGTCGTCCACAAACTTCATAAGCTTAACGGACTGATGACTGCAGTTACTATGCAGAAATGGATGCAGAAAGCAGTATAATTATAAGCTACTGCTGAGCCAGTCAGGCTCTAGTTTCAACCTGGAGACCTCTGCACTTTGTCCATTCCTTGGCGTTTTTTGTGTGCAGGTTGTTGGAATCACCTGGAAGTGTCCCAAATTCAGAGGTGAGGTCTTCCTCACGGAGACCAAAACTAATGGTCCATTCAGGCAGTTGTCATTAAGTCACAAAGTAAAATATTTTAAAGTTTATGACTAAGATATTGACCTTAATTGCCCAACAAAGAATAAAAAATACTGGGGATTGAGGACAAGTTTCATAATGGTGTTTACAGGATGATTTGTGCTATTTCACAACAGGCTAATACTGTGCTGGGCTAATGGAAAAAATATATCCGTATAAATCCCTTTAATGTCCTTTTAATTCAACAAGAACAAACGCAGAACACACAATGCCTGGCTTCCATTACTTTCACTATAAAAAGTTGTCTATAGGATGTCTGGTATTCATCAATGGTCTTTCTTCTTTTTTCAGTTTGGGTTCCCATTGCTCTGACAGTTGTTCTGGTGGCTGCAGCAACACTGTGTAAGGAGCAGGGAATCACTGTTGTCGGCATCTGCTGTGTCCATGAAGTGTTTGTTGCACAAGGGGTAAGGCTCCAAAACGTGTTCACTGTTAGTTCCTATTGGTCACGCTTGCCACATTGAAGCATGGCTGGCTTTTTCTATAGACTTCATTTGAAGCATAAGTTAAAAGATAATCGAGTTGACCTTTCCACCCCGTCTTTCGCCGGTTGCTGCTCTCAGTTTACCTTGCCCATGCTGTTGGACACACTGCGACAAGTCGTGCAGGGTAAAGATGGTTTCCCCTATGCTGTCCTGCAAACTCTGCTGAAGCTCATCGTCCTCGTCATAAGCACCCTGCTGCTCGTCATCATTAGAGTCCAAGTCATCCAGTCCCAGCTTCCTGTCTTCACCAGGTAAGCGGTATTATTCCCTTCAACAAAATGCTGCTTATATATACATTTCAGTCATACAACCTGTTAATGCTATTTCTCCCCGCTTGTCAACTACATAGGGTTTTATTACTGTATCAGGAATATATTTTACAAATCAAATATACTAAAAGCTTATTTTATTTGTTTTTATTTCTCCGAATTGCGTGATGTGTTTCATTTTTAGGAAATTAATCAATCAATTAGTTTGTAGTGCACATTTTCTTCAAATACTTTCAAACTTTAAAAGGTCTAGCTCTACAGCTGCTGTATTTCATCTGACATTTGTATTTACGAAAGGGCAGTGGAATACAAAGTCATGATTCGAATGTAAATGGATTGCAAGATTACATAAACATATTATTCTAGTCTGGTTCTTCATTTATTTCAGATTATGTAATAGTTTACATAATGTCTTTTATTTATTTGATTAAAGTAGAAAATCTTCCCATGGCTTTTGACTTCCTGTAGGTGATGGCTGCGATTAAACAGTCCTACATCTAATTTGCAGTGCATGTAAAATATATTATACATGCATACATTTGCATTGTAGTTGTTCTTATTCAGTGTGGCTCTAATTCTTTGATCACAAATGTTGAAAGCAATCAGTTGTGAGGAGTTGAAAGGCCAAAGCCAGAGCAACACGAAAACCACTGTAAAATGATTCCCTGTAATCCTCTTACATGGCAGTGAATTTAAAAAGAGAAAGCTAGTGGGGTTTTTTATATTTTTTTTTAATCTCCGTTCTTCAAATGTTCTCCACTAAGTTATGAGCATCCTACACATATACTTTAACCCCTTTTTAAATGTCTGTTTTGTGTATATTTATGGTGTAAACAGTGAGATTGTTATCACTGCTGAGGAAGTTTTTGGTTTACATGATTTGCACTTAGCGTTGAGATCAGTGCAACCATCTTCTGTAGCTCCAACCCAGCACACAAAAAACAAAAAACCCAGGAATTTCCTTCAGGATTGATAAAGTTCTATTTTATCTCAAATCTCAAGAGAGTCTAGTTTGATGCTGACCAGGTTTAGGGATCTTTGAAAAGTGGATGCATTAGGTATTTGCTTATTATTTAGTACTGAATGACTAATATGAAAATACTAATCACAGCCCTAATCATATTTTAGTAATATAGAATTATTCTTGTGATTTATTGATTCATTGTCAAATACTGTCGCTAAGAATTTAAGGGACCAAGACTAAATAGGAAATGGATTAATCAATTTACTCATTGAACTGTATGCATTGTAAGTATTTGTCCTATTCCAAAAGTTTAAAATCTTGAGTTAGTGGCCAGCTGTGGTGTTCAGACCTTTGCACTTTGTCTCTATGAGGACATTCACATCTAGATAATTTTTATTCTTCATTAGGACCTGTTTTTTTATTTTTTATTTAAGAGATTACTAAAACTTTGTCGGTGAATAAATAAGGAATTTCTTGAAAAATACTGTGTATCCAACTGAAGTGAGGAATTATTGCTTACATTAAATTGCTGCTGTATTTACACTACATTTACCTACTTGTAACTTAAACTGCAAATATGGCAATTGTTGAACACTGAGCCAATTTTTTTTTTTACTCAAATAAACAAAGCAAAGGGCAGAAATCAATGTCTTTAAATGCAATTGTGTGCACAATCTGTCTTTTGTAGCAGAAATGTAGAATAGCTGAAATTTAGATTTGGATAAACTCCGCTAACAGTGTGCCCACTATGCCAATGGTCAAATGTTAATACTTTTATTGGGTTTAGTGTTTCTTGAGTCTAGACTTCTTTGAAAGGGTCTGTACAGGACTTCAGACAGACTCAACCTAGTGGCATTTGATCGCGAAGATAACATTCCAGACAGTTAGCCTAGATGTGCTAATCCTCTAGCTGTAGGTCTAATCCCAGAGATGTCTCCAGATTGTCTGTGAGAGTCCTTGTGTTCAAGCCAAAACAATATTGCATATTTAGATTATCACCATCCCAGTTGTGAGGGGTTTCCAAAGAAGAGGCCCTCTAAAACATGTTGGGACTACCTGCTGCTCCAGAGCAGCTTACAGACACATACAGGCTGGAGGTTCTCACTTTAACACCAAAGAGACAGCGATTGTGAGTTAAAGATGTGGAGGGGTCACTTACAGCTTTGTAGACAAAACATGTTCACTGTGACACTGGCTTCATTCACAGTCTAGAGTGCTGTCTTTCTTTTTCTAGGCCTCTTTATATGGGTAGTTTAGCACCATAGATGAGCTGTAGGGTTTTTAAATAAAAGGCCAAATAATGAGATTTCATCTCAAACAGCGATGTTGGGATTACGGTTGTTATGGGGGCTCACCATGATGACAGAGTGTGAGGGAATCCTAGACCAGATTAAATATTTAAAAAAATGTAAACAGTAAGATGCAATCTGTCGCACTGAATGTAAACATCCATAAAATACTTATCCATATCACATGCAGTGTGATTTGCCTCGGCACTTCAGATGTATGAGATATGGCCATATATAGATGTATACAGATGTATATTGTATATAGTGTTTTTCTAGATCTACGTAAATATTACATTACATTTAGGTATTTAGCAGACGCTTTTATCTAAAGCCACTTCCAGATCAGAGCTTTACATAAAGTGCATAGAACCATGATGAAAACAACAAGACGTCTCATCAAACTTGTAAGAGATGAATCACAAGTGCTGTGAGTAAGAACATCGCTGCC
>JAVQJL010015843.1:0-20114 GCA_036024295.1 Nannoperca obscura
ATTTTCTATTCATTTCACAACGTATGGTGGTGAATAAGTGTGACTTTTCATGGAAAACACAAAATTGTTTGGGTGACCCCAAACTTTTGAACGGTAGTGTATATATATATGTATATAAATGTTATAGGTATATAACCTGGTGAGCCACCTGAATACCTGATTCAACCAATCAAGTTATATGCATAACATAAACAGGTTCTTTTAAGAGCTGCACTCAAGTTTAAATGACTCCTTGTTGTCACGTGGTCAAGTTTTCTAACAATGTGTCAAACTTTAAAAAATACTTTTAATCTTTACAAATAATTAACTGAACATGAACTCGTAATTGTTTGTTATGATTTTCTGAGTTTTTATTTGCTGTCACTTTTGCAGTAGGAACGTGATGTGCTGGTTCAGTTTCTGGGGACAGTATTTACAGGCGGGCTGACCGGGGCGAGGACTCATAGATCGAATATAATGTACATTAACGTTAAAATGACGGTAATATTACAATATTTAGTTACATAAACCAAATTACAATTGTTTGGTTTTGTAGACACGAAGTGGAGACTTATTATTTCAAGTAACTAGTTTATATTCACGACAATATGGCGGCGCCCCTTGCTGCTCTCTCCTCTTCAAACTGACCAGTATTTTGGAACCAAGCACAACAGAGGTTGGTATCTGGAACTAAGGCGAGAAAAAATATCCATAATCTTGAACTAATTAGTTTGTTCACCACCGCATGGTTGCATCTTTTTTGCTTATCTTGTTTATCCTGAATTTATTCGACATTTTTAGGTTTCATGATAAACAATTTAACTAGCTAAAGCTCTGTAGCTGCATCTCCGTAGCTAACAGTTATGATTCACTGTGCGTGATGAGATTATGATCTCTGTGTTTTCTGTAGACAATGTTGCTCACAGCTCGCCGCCTGTCCAAAGTGCTGCAGCTCACCCTGGCGGTCATCAAACCAGATGCTGTAGCTCATCCTGTCATGTTAGAGGTGAGCTGTTAGTGTTAACTTCTCCAGGTACGTCTTTTAGACTGTCTCAGGTAGACTGCTTTTGCAGTTCGTCTAATACTGTTGTTTTTTGGCTATTACTGTCACAGCTATTCTTCATACTTTGAACAATTGCACATTCGCGAGTCAATCATTTGCACATTCCATTAAAATATATATATTTTACAGTTTTTTTTCTTTTCTCTTGCTGTGTTTATTGTGACCGTAATGCACCAACATAACAAGGCAAAATTGCTCATATGTGAAAACCCACGGGGCAATAAACCAGTTTCTGATTCTGTGCGTCTTCTAGTGTGAGCAGTGATGTCAGATAGGGAGCAAACATTTTGTAAAGATTTTATGACCTTTCTCTATGACCTTTTCTCAACATTAACTTACAAGAGGGCCAACTGTCTGCCTACGGACCTCTGTGCTTTGTATTCTGTATTGCAGGGAGAAGAATATGATATTGGCTTCCCCCTTCTCAAAATAAATAGATGACATGGACATAGATGATCTGCCAATACTCTGTAACAACATTTTGTCTTCATATGGACACAACATACACAACCACTAAACACAAACATTACCCATATTGTCCAGTTATTTGCAATCAGTAAGTTTGACTTCACATACTGAAAATATTACGTTGAGGTTCTATGTTATTTAGTTATTCCATGAAACCAAGTGTTTTTATCTTTCTGTTCATTCGTTATTTCAGCTCACCGTCAAATGAATAAAGAGTCCAAGGAATGTCCTGTTCATTGGCATGGCGTGAGCCCGCTGGCCTGTCACTTTTTTATTCAAACAGAAAAGAAGAAGAAGCTCCATTTGCTGTCTCGATAGATCCATGAGCCCCGGGGCCTCAAAGGCGAAAGCGGTGTCAATCATAAAATATTCCATTAGTGAAGTGTCCCATTTCAAAGCCACTTATATTGGGCCGGTTTACGCCCGTATAAATAAAGAGAAGCAGAATGACCTTTTGTATCAGAAGATGTGGCTGTAAGTTCCGTCCCTCTGGCAGCTCTAACACCGGCAAATGATATGTTAATATTGAAATGCCCTTTTCCTTTTAGCTTTTTGAAAGAAATCTGCACACAGTGCCTGTATGTACCATTGACCCAAACATATTTCGATGCAGTTTATTGATTATCGGCTACAGTATAGCACAACAAGGTGAAACGGTTATTTTCTTTCTTTCAGGCTCTTCACCAAAGAATCCTGGACAACAACTTTGTGATTGTTAGATGCAAAGATCTCGCGTGGAGGAGGCAGGACTCTGAGAGGTTTTATGCTGAACATTCAGGTGTGGACAGAGCTTTAAATGAACGCAGTTCTGCTTCAGTCAGTCTGTCTGACCAAACAAGTGGGCCAGCAGCCCGTTTTAGCAGACGTGTGTAGGTTAAAACAAGTGATTCATTCCTCACTATTGCTAGAGCAACCTGCACTTTGATTTAAGAAATCTTGTTGCAAGTACGATCCACTAAAGGATTTTGTTTTAGTGATGATGTTTTTTCCTGAGTCACACAATGAAAAACAATGTTAGTTCAGATCTGTACTGATATTTTAGAGAAAATTGTTACAGCTCTGTTTAACTTGCCTTTGTTTTGCCTCTCAGGGCGGTTCTTCTATCACAGGCTTGTTGAATTCATGTCGAGGTAAGCCTCCACACTGACACATCTCCTATGATGGCGTTGAATGATGCTTTTAAAATAAATGTTTTCTGTCTCATGTATTTGAAAAGCAATAACGGAGTAATACCACATAACCCACTGGGCTGACGCAGAAGAGGCGCACCTCAGTTTGTGCTGCTCCTATTTTGCGCTCAGCAAGTCACCAATAAATAATTTCCTGAAAGGTCGCCTCAGGAGTTCCAATCATCAGCAGACTGCCATGTTTAGCACAACACCGCTGGAGCAATTGTCTGAAAATCACCGTGTAGCTTGCTCACAATAGCTCCACATGCCCCCACTGGGTTGCAAAAGGGGCTTGTAATCACATTTTTGTCTCCTCACAGCAGTGTTAGAAAGCATCTAACGTTTAAAATCAAACGTCTGTGACGGTCGGATAGAGCAGTGTGTGGGCGTTGCAATGACTGTAAGCTTACATGGCATCGTGTTTGACTGTGATTCGTGACTGCTCAAGCTGCTGCTCAATTCCTTCGCACAGCGGCCCGATGCGAGCGTACGTTCTGGCCAGAGAGGACGCCATACGTCACTGGAGAGAACTGATGGGGCCGACCAAAGTGTTCAGAGCCAGATACACCTCGCCTGCTTCCATCAGGGCCCAGTTTGGACTCACAGACACACGAAACACCACTCATGGCTCAGGTAGGGAGTGTGTTGAGTGTCGTGTGTTTACATACACCCGTCAGCCACAACATTATGACCACCTGTCTAATATTGTGTAGGTCCCCCTTTTGTCGTGTTCAATCTGTTCCTAAACTATTTTTGCAGTGTGGCAGGACGCATCATCCTGCTGAAAGAGGCCACTGCTGTTAGGGAACACTGCTTCCATGAAGGGGTATAACTTGTCTACAATGGTTAGGCAGGTGGTACGTTTCAAAGTAACATGCACATGAATGACAGGAACCAAGGTTTCCCAGCAGAACATCGCCCAAAGCAGCACACTGCTAGCGCGGCTTGCCTTTTTCCCATAGTGCATCCTGGTCCCAGGTAAGCGATGCGCACACAGTGTGGGCACCCTGACCGGTCTGTGGCTACGCAGCCTTATACACAACAAACTGTGATGCACTGTACGACGCCTTTCCGTCAGAACCAGCATTACATTTTTCAGCAACTTGAGCGACAGCAGCTCTTCTGTTAGATGGGACCACACGGTCCTTTGCTGCCCATTTCCTGGCGCCGGTTCACCGGTTTTCCTTCCGTGGACCCCTGCAGACCGGGAACACCTCACAGTCGTGCAGCCATCAGTTTGGCCCTTGGCAAAGTCGCTCAAATCCTTACACTTGCCCATTTTTTCCTGCATCCAACGCATCAACTTTGTGGACAAAATGTTAATGTTAATATATCCCACCAACTGACAGATTCCATGGTAACGAGATAATCAGTATTCTTCGCTTCTCCTGTCAGTGGTCATAATGTTATGGCTGATATTAAGATGGCATTTACAGATCAGAAAAATGTCTATTTTGTGACATGCCTGTGACTGATGATGAAAAACATGATTCATAAGTATGAAATCTCGATTTACTGCTTTACTGTAAACTACTGAGTACAAGGAAGTGGTTTTGGACACAAACTAGTCATTTAGAAAACCTGTACCGTGTACCATTTCAGCCAAGCTTAAAGAGCTCCGTGTACTGATGTCATATTTCTCATCTGCATTCTCTCCAGACTCTGTTGAGTCAGCACAAAGGGAAATCAGTTTCTTCTTTCCGGACTTCTGCGTGGATGAGTGGATGGAGAAGGAGGAGCCATCGTTCCGATCAGGACAAATACGTTACGACCATCAAAAACAGATCCACACACTGTCAACACGAAGCTGACCCCGGACCTGCTGTTATAGTCACTGATCCCCAAGGACCTGTTAGAAACCTTTGTTCATCGATTGCTCATAGAAAACTGCAAGCTGCTAGAGAAGATGCTGTATATAATGTATACTATATGATGATCCCAGGAAAGGGCATGTTTAATGCTTTTTTGTTTGTGCCAACATGTTTATCATACACAGCGCTCGTGACATAATTTAAAATTATTAAACATAAATGGTTTTGTTTATTTTTTTAAATTCTCATTAGAAAACACAAATGTCCAGATAAGAAAATGTAACACTGTATTGTACAAAACAACACGATGGAGTAAGACCGTTTTTGTTTGACATTGTCTTCACAAACTCCTGTCCAGGCATCACTGTCAATAGTTCAATCATCACAATCAGTTTGAGTCCTGAGGCATACAGATTGTAGCACAGCAGCAACAACACGATGTGTGTCAATGTCAAATAACAAAACTACCAAATATGTGTGGAACATTCAGTCATGTGAAATAATACTGTAATAATAGCATTACACTTATTTATCCTCAAAAGATGCTTTTTAGATGTTAGCACACTTGTGGAACTTAACGTGCCATGTAATGATTTCCTCTGAATGAGTTTAAAACAGGCCGTCTTTACTGAATACGAAGATGTTTTCATTTATTTTTGGTCTGATACTGTACGTACTGTAAATGTTTTCTATTTTCTTTGACCAACTTACAGTTTTACATGTCGGTGTCTTCAACGTGTCAAAGTACAGTAAAACATTGGAACAGGCACCCATAGCAATACAATACAGCTTAATTCAGTTTTTTAAAGACAACGAGCCACATTTTCAATATGACGTCCTAAATCGCACAGTTCAAAGTCTCAGAGCGGAGTCGCACATCCTCGTTGTGCTTGTGCAATCGGAGTCGCTTCACGTATTTCACAGTAATCTTTATTTTGCGTGGGCCTCCTCCAGTCGGCACTCACGTGTTTTGCGTGGCCACCTGTTTGAGGGTTTCCACGGGCTTCATGACCTCGTAGGTGGTGAGGGACTTCTTCACCTTGCCGTTCTTGTCCACCTGATGGATGCTCTGAGTCACCGTGATGGTCACCTGCTTGGTCGACATCCGATTGTCCTGCCATTTTGTCTGATGAAAGAAGGTACATTATGAAAATACAATACTAGCTTTGTTTAGATTTGAGGTCCTCTATGATTTTTTTCCTCCTCAATATAGAAATATATCCAGTAAGGTAGCTAATCAGCTCATCTATGGACGGGTAATTTGTGGAAAGAATATTGTTTTTTAACATGGATTGATCTCCTGGTTTGTGTGTGTTCGTATGTTAAGCACAAAGACGGGTGTTACTAGAGCTGCAACTAACAATTATTTTTATTATCAATCTGCAGATTAAGGATACTACTCTACTACTACTCTTTGACAAAATGACAAAACATTGTTAAAATGCTTATAATTGTCCACAGCTCAAGGTGATGTTTTCAAATGACGTTTTGTCCGACCAACAGTCCACAGGATTCAGTTTACTACCAAAGAGAAGCATCAGAATTCTCACATTTAAAAAGCAGGAGCTAGCCATTGTTTGGCATTTTTGCTTAGACAAAATAGCTGCTGCTTACTTTTCTGACGATCGACTAATCAGTTGTTTGACCAACTGTTTCAGCTAAATGAGCATAGGACATAAAAATGTAAACAATGGTCAAAGATGACATTTGGTTCTCCAAGTAGGTCCCTCACAACTCACTACGTTTACTCAATAGATACTAGAAAATACAAAATAAAATGTGCTTTGCATATTAAAATATCCAGGGGAGAGTCTTACAATCTCTTCAGTGTGTAGAACACTTCTGCGCTGCACTGTGGTGCCAGACGACGGTGATACCGCCTCCTTGGGTGGAGAGCCCAGGATTGCAGGGGGGCTGCTGGGCTTCACGTCGTTCAGACTGGCTTCAGACACGGCGGAACAGACCTTCAGGTAAGCCTGAGCAGGCAGAGGGAGGCTGTCCTCAAAAACATCTGGATCTGCAACAAAACAGAACCTCAGCTTCGTTGCAGGGAGCAACCAAACTGTACATTTTACACCGAATCTCAAAAGAAGTCTGAAAGCGTGCTTTACAATCCCGGACATAAGGATGAATTTATAACCCTTAACGTGCACTGCAGGTTTGTGTTGGGCCATGTTGTGAGGATATACAGACATTAATGCAGCGGGTTGTCTTCTTGCTGAATGTGACCTGCTGACCCGCAAATAATCTAATCTAATCTAATCTATTCACTCATAGATGTATGAGGCTGATAGGTGCTTGAGCTAAGAGGCTTTTAACATTATGTACACAGTCGAGGTAGTGAAATGCAGACAAAAGCTTCAGCAAAAATTATGCAGTTATCTAGAAAAGGTTTTGTACAATTCTTATAAAAGAGGGAATTATAAAACATAATAAATACAATGATAAATAGATAATAGAATGGGGTCATGGTATTTACCCATGACATTTATGTTGGGAAAATTTGATTTCTGAGATTATCCATATAATCTAAAAATGGAGTTAGTAATCCCAGTGCTGACATTTTTGGACATACAATAAAATAACAAAAACGTATTAATCTAGAACAAACAAAAAATCTGGGGCTGACCTCAAAATATACATGTTTTTTTTCTTACAGCCTCTGGGACAGGACACTTGTATAAATATGTAATGCACTCTTTCAGCTGTTGGCTGATTACACGTGTGTTGAGCTTTTATTCATTACTATGGTTTCTTTGAGTATCTTTGTTTCAAAATAACCAAACGGTGGTGTATTCCAGCCCTGCCAATATCACTGTTATCAGACTGTTTATGATTTGTGTGGTGAAGAAAAGGGTCATTTGTTAATCAAACAGCATTAGTCACAGGACAGAGAATACAGATATCTAACAGGTGCATTACTGCCACCACTGAAGTGTGATGAATAAGGGAAAATACTCAGGAACTAGTTTATCTAGTGTGCCGACTCCGTTCAGACGTACTTCTGTCCAACACCTAGTATTCACCGAGTTTAGATGTGCATGCTTTTGCAAACACATCTTGTTCACCTCCATAGTAATGTTTCAGTGTGCGCTTAAATATTCAGGACCACGTTTGTCAATAATGGGAGCAACACAAACAGAATGAAGACTTTTTTAAAGGAGATTTTGCACAGCAGTTTAAAAAAAAATTTGTGGTCATACCTTACAGACGGTCTGTTTGATGCAATCTTTGTGGTTGCCAGCTGCTGTTTAATTTGGCCAATTGTGGATCTGTTTTATCTCTGCAGAGTGGAGTGTAACAACATTTCTCTTCACAATTACATCAAGGCTGCTCTGCCTGCATTCACTAACAGCTGGATCTGTTGCCATGAGAGCCAAGTCCTGTTTGAGCACAGTAGCTTTTGATGTAGCTTTGATTTGATTATGGACCATTTACTGATTCACCTCCTCCTGGCTTCAAAGACAAGGGGCCCGCAATTCGGTGCAAAAGACGAGTTAGCATAGAACAACAGAATTATAGTCAAATCCATCTATCTGTCTCTGAGCTGTATGTAGTGACTAACTGCACTCTAGAAGAACAAAGGTTTCTAAAGCAGCGTTATGTCACGCAGAATCCTCCACTCCCTTTTCTCATCTTCATTTCAATTTTCCTTGTGCATAATGGATTCTTCTTTCAATCAGACGTGCAAAACCTCTAACACTTATAGTATTTTTCCTATGGAGAAGCAGACTAACTGGTGCTATATAGGGGTCATACACACATCACTTTGATGTTTGGAGGGTAAAGAAAGGACTACTCATTGCTATTCCAGTCAAATTACTCACAGAATATGACTCAAAGCCTGAACTCTCTGAGCGCAGTGTGAATAAAAGCAAATATCAGACTGGTTTAAAACAGTCCCACTATACAAGAAAAGGAACATTATACTCCATAATGTAGCAATTAAAAATGAGAAATGTACATTTGGTGCAAAGACAGATAAATGAAATACAGTAGGCTTTTACCGCATGTGTTTAACAACAAAAGGCACCAATGGACAACATTAGAATGCACAAAAAGTGAACAGAAATTTTAAAAGTGGGAAAAAATAAGATTGGAATAGCAAATATACTGTATTTTGAAGTGAGAATCTATTAAGTACTAATTTATACAACCATAAATGTATTTTTCGTTGGCTCAGCAGCCTGTACCTGTTGGGAAATCAATTAAGTATTCATTAATCCATCCAATCAACCACGATTCCTTCTTCTTACCGGGGCTGAGTGTTTTCTCAGAAGTGAAGCCAGCCTCAGAGTTCTCAGAGGGGATGCTCTGAATCGATGACAGGGGGATATCAGTGTCTGTGCTGGTCAGCCACGTCGACTCCGTCTCCTTGGTCCAGCTCTCCAGGTATCGAGGCTCCAGAGCATCAGTCCTGCTCCCCCCACAGCCCATAGCTCTGCCTCGGGGCACCTTCCCTTCACAGCTGGACTTTTCTTCAGAGCAGAGAAAGAAAACCAGAGATAGATTTATACTGGATTTCAATTTAAGCATGAGACCGCCTGAGGAAACTGAATTTGTGCTTTTCTTAGACAGAAAAATCCATGATAATTCTGAAGCTTTTTCTTTGAATCTTTACATAACATCTGCTAAGTGATATAAATACATTTGAACTTAAACAATAACACAATTAATCTATTAGTCAATCAAATGCCAATGAATTTGCATTTAACACTTGTTGAACTTGAAAAACTTCACATTTTCTAAGTTGTATGGATGTGGATGAATACTTTATATGTAAGTCAATGAATGTACAGTGTGTTATCCTACATATTGAGTTACTTTTGTTTGAGGTCAATTAGATACCATTTAGACTTCTTAAGAACAGATACAGTGATTAAAATAATCATTAGTTGCTCTAATAAATACAATAAATACTGCACTGTAGATTTGAGCGGCTCGTTTCTCATGTGACACCCAACACACAATACTTACAGCACAGCACACGGCAGTGGGAGAAACCCAGCATCCTCATAAGATCAGGCTCCGGTTCTGTGCTTCAAAGAGTGGGTTGAGTGGTCACGTCTGTGTTCACTCAGCCTCGTTCACATGTCTCCATCTGTAGGCAGCATTTTGTGACGGTCAGTCGGGTCAAGGGGACCACACTTCGCAGGAGCCGGTTGAGTCTCCTGTGAGGAGCGAAGAGAGGCTGTGGAAGTGATGGGAACGCATCCTCCCGTGCCTTTTTATTAACACTGTCTTACAGAAATGTGTTCGACAGACTCTGGACTACTGGAATTACAGCTTTGTTCTGCCTGATACACAAAAGGCCCTAAATGAATGACTCTCACTTAGTGATTAACCAGATATTTTCTGGCATCTGTCCTTGCTGTGTAGTGTGTGTGCTGCACTGCCTTTAATATATACGGTGTACTAGTTTATTGTGCAATACTGAAGCACTGGATACATCTATCTATCTAGACACCTAATGTGTTTGCGTAGAAAATGACAGAACCAGATCTACAGCCTCACCACTGTTTCATTGTTGTTTCCATTTATTTATTTATTTATTTTTTATGTCTGAATTGTACTGATGCTCTGTCACCGAATAAGATGGTGACAATCAGGCCTCCTAGAGATCATTATATATCGATTGGTTGACTTACCCCCCCCCCCCATTGAATTGTCTTCTATAATAAGGGCATCCACAGGGGCAACAGTGGCGCCTGTAGGGTAAAGGCGCAGTAAACGCATACTGATATGTGTCTGTCAAGCAGGCAGCACCGTCGTCGCTACAGGCCGAAAGAAAAAACACGACGGCGACACATAAATGGGAATAAAGACGTCGTGAGACGCCTGGCGGGAACGCGAGCGACGCCGTGCAATAAGAGAAAACAGTCAAAGACGATTTAAATGCTTACTGGTGATAGAAAGTCCCCGTGTTTGTGTCGCCCCGGTGCTCCTCCGCGCTGTCCGCCGGACGGACCTGTAACATGTTGTCAATAGAGAAACTCCCGCGGTCGGTAACGAGCTGCGCGTCTGTCCGAGCCTCCCGCTCCTCCGTCCGTCCTACAGGTGCATTTAATGACGCACAGTAAATGTTAAATCTCTCACCCTCTGGTCGTGAAGACGGGGAGGCATTCTCTGTCCGTAAAAAGCGGATTACCTCAGCTGTTGCCAGGTAAACTTTAAAATACGCCGGTCCCCTGCGGTGCTTGTGCTCACTGGCACTGACATGTGGGGGTTTTGCTTGAAAACCATTAATCAAAATGCATTTTGGCAAATTAGCGCATATTGTATGTTGAAACACTAATGGGCTGAGCATATTAAAATATATAGGCCCCCGATTCATTTTTTGTCTTCTTGTTTTAAATTCAAAAACTTTAATTAGACTACAAATGGTACTTTCACCAGAAATATTATATAAGTGTTTGTGTCTTGCTTTAAAGCACTTGTGACCTGGTTTTATGCCCCTAGAAAACCAATGAGAAGTTCACTTCTCTGCCCACAAGGGGACAGTCACAGCCCACTTCTTACTTAATAGAACTGGGCTGGTAAACGTGGTCCTCATATTCTACTGTAATAAAGGCTTAATGTTATAAATCTATAAATATTTAAATAAATATTGGTAGTTTTTTCAGTGTATCTATAAATTCATGGCAGCTGCTGGGCTTTTCAAGGGGTCTCAAGGTGCGTGAGGCCAAGACATACTGTCCATTTCTTCTTACCTAAACCTAAACATTTTAATAATCAAAAGCAGAGATCACTAATATTAAGTATTTGGAAATCAATACCACTGTATGAATGATGTTTTTCTGATTTCCAATTATCACAATACTGAAAAATTACATGTTAAGACTCAAATTAATGTTTAACGCAATGAAGCCTCAATATCTCATTTTATTCGTTTTTAATTGCTATTTGCTGGGAATCATTCATACAGACAGCAGACTTCTTTATTAAATACTAATGGAGCACTGCCACCCTGTGGTAATGTTCACTTCACCACGCAGAAGTCGATTCTTTCCTTAAACTGCACGTCTTTATTTGCTTGTGAAACTCCTCACTGGACAGCAAAGGGCACATTCATCACATTTCCCTGCTTTGGATTTTTGATTTCCACAATGAATTGTCAAAACAACAAACAGCATTCTCTCTTCCTGCTTTGTTGAAGCGATAGCATTTCAGAAATTATAGCAGCTACAAAGTGAATGAAGGTCATTTATTTGGGATGTACCAGCTGCCAATAAAAAAAAAAAAACAGAAGATGAAGGGAGCTTCAACTGTAAGATCAATTCACTAATGAGTCTGTCATACAGAAAGATTTAATGGGAAACAGTATACAGAATAGGGCCAGGTTAATTAATGATGACCACTACCCATGAGTGCATACATACAGTAAGGTCTTTCAAATTGCCAAGACTTGACTTGATGCACAAAAAACTTCAAAATAAATGTGTAAAAACCTGACTTGGGAAGGTCTCCTGATGCTCCGAGCATTATCAGTGTGTAAACTCGGCCTTCTACGTTACATTTTTCTTCACCACTGGACAGTCCGTAATGGAGAGTGACAAGAAAGACAGAAGAGAGCACTGAGTGTCAAACCACCAACAGGTCAACACTTCTGACACCTTCATCACTTATGCTCCTGTCTGCTGCACCACTGAACCCCAAACCCCCCCATATGAATGAGCTGAAAGGCATCAACACAGACACCTAATCTCAATTCTGGTTAAATGTGGGGGATTATTAAAAAGGACTATCTCCTAATTGGAGTCTTGCCCTTTAAATACATATTCAGCCATTTTTCCGTGCAGGTCTGGCAGCGTCTGAGCTGAATAAAGTCCCTGTGACTTCCTGCGCTCAGCCCTCGTCTTCTTCCCCCGTCACCCAGCTAATGAATCTTGCTTCGTGTGGACAGTCTGGTCAATATGAGGCTGGACAGCTTTGATTTGTATGTCCTGCCCCTCTGTCCTATTGGACTACTGGTCAATATCCTGTCTTCCCATTACCCTGGCGATTAATGTGGCGCGCTGCCAAACGCTACACTGGAGTGAATCATGGGTGAGCTCTCAGCAGGTTTTATCTGCAAACAAGGACGCATGCCATGAATTATACTGAAAACGTACTTTACATCAGGTTTAATGCACGCAACAGCGTTCTTTTCACTGTGAGCAAGTCTGTGATACACATAGCAGAGCTGATTTGAAGTGTTTTGGTGTGTTAAGTCCAAGTCAGTGTAAGTCAAGATGCGAGTTCATTAAATGACACAAGATATGTGAGAGCAAGGCCTTTACATTCTCAGGCTGAACAATTAAAGGAATAGTTAAATTTGGTAATAAAACACCAAGTTGCTTTCTTGTAAGAGATAGATGAGAACATTAGAGAGATACCACTCTCATAACTGTCCATTGAATTAGCTTAGCTTAACATAAAGACTGGAAACAAGGGGGAACAGCTTTCCACTGGTAACAAAATCCCCCTACCAGCACCTGTAAAGCTCACTTTACAGATGAGCCATGTTATATCTCATTTGTTTAATCCATACTAAAACCAAAATGTAAAAACGTCAATTTATGGATTTATGGAGGATTATGTGCTGGGCTAGTTCTTGGCTGGGCACAGTGAATTCCTAGATTCTCCACTGGCTGTCTGGCAACCTCATGGTGATGACAAGACTAGGAAGTCACTGTTCTTGGCAAAAAAGCAAATATGTGTATTTTACAAAATGTTGAACTATTCCTTTAAGTCTGTGGGGGTCCAAGTCAAATCACAAGAGTTCAGAAGAAAACTGCAAGTCTAGATGCCCCTATCTCTAAATGTTGGCCAGTGAATGGCACAATATCTTATTTTCAAAGCTATGTTAATAAGTTGAGACCAAGTCCACTAAGCTTGTTGCTTTGCAAGCCCACAATTTTTTGTTTATTTTACCAGGTCAAGTCTTAAGTCAAGTCTATTTTAAAAAAGTTTAGTGTTAAAGATTTTACCTTCCCGTATCTTAAACAGAAACAGAAAAAAGCAATACTTTTTAAAATATAATGTGTGTGTGTGTTAAACCAAATTCAGTTTTTCCAGTTGGCCTCAAAATTCATCCCCCCACTGACTGCTTCATTTTTAACAGCTGGTCAAGGTTGATAGTGGATAATATGCACTCTCCATTGATTTGCAAAGTTTTGCGGGAGGGAAAAGAACTCGTTTCTGGCAAATTCTGTCAGGAGGACGAGTGAATGAGCCAATGTGGAGCAGCAAAGCAGCCAAATCCTAACTTTCACTGGGATTTCAGTGAGACAGCGACTTACAGCACTGGAAAACTAATTAGGATGCTTTGGGCATGGGAAGGGGAAAAGTTGCCTCCAATCATAAAACAGTCACTAATGTTGCTATCAATGTTTTATCTGTTAGGTATGATTGTTGCAGTTATATAACAGTGTCCAAGCTTTGTCTCAATTATTGAAAAATGTATCTATTTTCATCATTTATGTGACAACAAAAATTACAAAAAGTGTCATTCTCATACGCCTTGGCAGAAAAACAAAACTCTCTGTAAATGATACTGCAATATTATCATGTCCACTTCACCAGATCCCATCAGCAAATTGTTGATATTGGAGCTACTAGAGCTACTCAATCTGGCTTATCCAGATTGAGTCTTGCCTGGAGGTTGTAGTTCAGCGGCATCAATCACATCTTTGGGTCTTTTTCTGGCAGAGACGCGCCTCCTCTCCTCGGACTGGCAGCGGCAATCTTCCCCTAAGCAGAGCCGTGCCAGAGATCCCCTCAAGAGGTTGTGTTCTTTCAATCCATCATGGTCTCAGCTAACACGACTTTTCATTAGTGCAAAGTGTTCCAGAGGAGAGGCTCTACTACTGCCCAAAGTAAGCAGGTGGGGCTAGCACAATAGTATTTATTAGGCAAAAGTGGTAATAGGGTGTGGATGGGTTTATTGCTCTTAAGTTTATTAAACTCTTGGGGAACAAGAGGAGTGACTCAGAAATGTGCAGCCACTCAGTGAAAATATAAGATTTTTATAGTCTCTTGCCTTGTTTTTTTTTGCAGAAAGCTGACTTCAATAACCACTTTGAATGACTTCTGATGATACAATTCATAGAAAGTCTGCTATTTAATTTTTTTTAGTGGGATGTATTCTGGACTCTGTGCTAATGGAAGCTGTAATAACAAACTGCCCAGCACAGCATTATTAACAATATATATCTTCCTTCCTGTAAAAGAGCCTTAATTTTAGAACATATAAATTGGTACATTTCTTCATATCTCAATGAAACAGCCTTTTATCTCTTTACATTACATAAGGGGTCTGTGGAGAATTCTGACTTTGAATGCCAAGTATGTGTTAAAAGCACAAATTCATGGTTGACCCTAACATGATTAATATTGCGACCATAACAAAGTCATTCTCCAAGACTGATTTATGTAATTTCCCTTACTGTCATTTACATTATCAGGAGAAGTGCTAAAATCGATCTTCAGCCACTCCTCTGACCTCAATTGATATTTCCGCCTTTTAAATTCTGGTGAAGGCTGGCCCATAAATGCAGCCTTTGCACTTTATGTGCTTCATTCGTTTTATCCTGCTAAACACACAACTCTAATCCTATCAAAGGCAAGGAATATTCCAGAAAGGGCATTAGTGGGGGCTTACGAAGCGAGAGAACGGAGCATTAGTATTCATGGAATTTCTTGGGACAGACTCTTAGTTTAAGGGAAATTATCTTGGGAAACTCTGATGGAGCTCACGCAAACATTTAACTATGAGCTAGAGTAAAGAGTCATGCTGGAAGTTGGAGATGAAGGCCAAATTTGGACTGCTGTAAGCTGAATTATTATTTCCCTGTATGACTTTAAAGAGTCTATCATTGGTGTCACAAAAGTATTTGAATCTTGTACTATATGACGTCTTTTTATTGTGATAGCTGTCATCATTTAACTTTCCAGTATTGGCCACCCTCTCAGCTGCCTAAGTGCATGATCGTCTACTGAAGAGAGGCATTGTTTGTAGTACTGACACACAGCTGATGCACTAATCCGTAAAATGAAAGTGAGACAGAAAATATCTGCTGGAAATTAAAATCCTGACTTTTGGTTCCATGACTTGTGATTTAATAACAACTGGCTAAGAAGATTAGCATCTAGATTTCATTCAAGCAGCTAAGGACCAGATGTGACCTCTATCATCCAGGCTTGTAACTTCATTATGTTTAAGAAATCACTTCATATTTTTGCGATAACTGGAGGAAAACCAGGACTACAGAGTCCCACATTTGAGCATGGAGACGAAACTTGATCAGGTTGTTGGGTTGCACATCTCCTTGTTGAAATGCCAAAAAAGTAAATAATATATGTTCAAATGAACTGGTCAGTTGATAACATTTCACTTAGCTGGATAACAACAACCATGAAGTGATATAACACGTGCTCTGCCCTTTGTGGTGTAGTTTGAAGGCAGCAACATGTATTTCACCTATTTTCACCAAGGTTGTGGTGCCCTCCTGATATTCTTGACCTGCTCCTCCAGAAGTAGCATAAATAACCACCTATTCTGAAAAGTGCATCAAAACATGTATTTCATCAAGTCGGGATGTGACTCCGTCTGGCTTTTGAGCCATTTGAGCCATTGCTGTGGTGACAAAACTGCGTTATAGGATTTGATATTTACTGCAAGAGAAAATGTGGAGATTTTAGACAAGCCTATAAAATATGATCTGAAGAAATCTAATACACTGAGTTGAACTTCTTGAACGAGTTCCTGTTGAGGCACGAATATATTTAGTATTTTTGTGTTTTAGAAGTAATGTGTGCTTCACAAACATATTTTGATATCTATGTTAAGTAAAGGCTAGGTCAGCTTTTCTGTACATTCTGAGGATATCACATATAAACTGTCTCAAGTCTTGTCTCAAAATGACAACAAATATTGTCTCTATTATTCCTATAATTGAGGCTTCTGATTGTCTCTTTTATTTCTGCGACATGATTGGCTCTTTTAAGCCCGGCTTCTGATTGGTTCTTTAATTGCTGCAACACAATTAGCTCTTTTATTCCTGTCTTCTGATTGGCTCTTTTAGTCATGCAATGTGTTTGGCACTTTTAATGAACTGTCATGGACAGGGACAGCGAAGTAAACACTACCTTTCCATTAACATAGGTTGCCATATGATATAATAATCTATAATCCACGTTGCTTCAATACTGCATAAATGAAAGGAGAATCATTTAAAAACACATTTGTTTGTATGATACTCATGTCAAATATAGCACACCTTAGTCAAATCCAGTCAGTTCACCATCAGTTGCAGAGTAGGGTAAAAAAATCTTTTGACTTTTACAAAAATAATTCCTGGATATGTTTAATGGGAGTAATATAAAGCAATACAGTTGCTTTTAGTGGACGTATACTATAGACGTAATGTCAAACAAATGCTGACACACACATACTGTATGCACTGAATGAGTTTTGAATTAATTTTCTAAGTCTGATAAGTTGCACAGATATTTCTCAGACATTTTGACAGCATAATATCTACAATTCGCGGAGAGTGCCTTAAATCGCCATCAGAACCCAATGAGATTATTTGGGTAATTAGTCGCTCTGGATTCTTTGAAGAATGATAACGTTCCCTCAGGGGGGGGGGGGGCAGTGAGACATTTATAAAGTCAATAAGATAAATCAAAGACCTAATTAAGATACATTTTTGCTATTTTTATCAGAAAGTCATAAAATGAGCTGTGGGTCCTCAAACAGCACGAGTGAATTCAATTTGAATTCATTTGTTGAAAATTACCGTTAAAAGATATAATCATTCAAAAACACATGGAAATGGTCCTACACATATATTTTAACATGTGAATTGGCTGTTCAATTATTTTTCCATTAGAATAAATTTTTTGTTCAGTGATGTACATTAAACTGATATTATAGAATATGGAATAAACTGTATTTGTATGGTGACAAGTGAGAGTATTTCAATAGCAGCTGAATTAAACTCTCCATATTTCATTGACTCAGTATACAAAAATATTTATTTTCATGAAACTATACAGACATGACAACACAACCCTGAGTGGACTAAAGGAGATTGCCATCTGACTCCAGGCTGTTCACCATCTAGTCACTCTAATTAAACTATGAGTGGTGTTGCTAGGTTACAGAGACCATCCAGCAACACTCGTGTGTCAAGTCATATTAGGCTATTGTTTATTTTAATCCCTGTGCTTGCAACACTTGCTGATTTTCAGAAATGTCTTATTAGTGTGGTTTTTGAGTGAGAGCACTTTCTGCTTCCTCTCCTGAGATGCAACTACCAACCAGCAGCCCCCTCTCTCTTACATAATCAATACATACCAAGATGAGTTCACATTAGAGGGGCAGAAGTGTGAGGCACAATAAAAAGGAGGCGGCAGTGCAGCAGATGGAGTGGTTTCATATACTGCTGATTCACTATAATGGCAACAGGGAACATCCACAACTTATAACCTGATGTATGCTTTTCACAACTCAAACCGACAGGGCAGGTAAGAGCTACAGGTGGAACGAGTTCTGAAAATAAAGCCAGATCATCCTAATGTGTTCCCATCCGACAAAAGTCTGTGTTTGTTATTGTCTTGCATTGTTTAACACGTTTACAAACGGCCTAAAGCTGCATGTTTCGGTGCACAAAATAATCTTTTTTAAAAAAGGTTTTATGGAACAAAAAAGTCATAAAACCAAACCGAGACAACTATTTACTTTTGATGAATCATGTAAAGCAAATCCAAAGAAAGTAAGTGGAAATGGTTATAAGGGGGGAAACCGGCAAAGATATGTTTTTCAGGAAAGTAGGTGCTTGAGCTGATGTCCCCTTTAATAATGAATCTGTCAGAAATGATTTAAAGTGCAGGGAAAGGAATGGGTCTGCTGCTCTTACATCTCTGACTGTACGGTATATCACCACGGCTGAGGTGAACTGCAAAGGTATTAAAAAGTGAGGTGCAGAAAGTGTGTATTTTTGGTAAGGGGAAAAGGTTTGGTAGGGGACATTGCTGCTGCATATGTGTTGTGACACAGGGTTGTGAGTTATTTAATGACATAAATAAATAAAATAAGTGTGTATTAGTGTGTTAATTTTTTGTTAATTTAAAAGACAATGAATCACCACCTCTAAGGCCTACATATTTTAGACTATTTGCCTCACATGGTGAATCCAGTATGCACGTATTTTCAATTTTACAAGCACCCATGTCTGATTTATAATGCTTTCCACTTTAATTTAGGAAATTAGAATCTCCTTCAGTGTTAATGCCAACATGTTCTTCTGTGGGAGCATGAAAACACTGAGAGAAAAAAGGAATAGCATTGTTTATTCTGAGCACTATTTTGTCTAAATGAACACAGCAAACATAGTCAGCCTACAACAATTGTTCCTGATGCCAAACTGTGACGTCAGTCCTCTGATTGAGCTGACTTTCTCCATGGCTGTCCACACTCAACATTTATCTGATGTGACATAAGTGTCAACCTTCAGCAGCTAACTCCGTGTTATTGAGTGACATTGTCAGTCATTTTGGCAGCCACTACTGCTGATTCATGTCTCTCTCTACAGAGCAGTTTGCACCTGCAGACAAAATCAGGTTTCAAACATCAGTTCAATGTCAGCTACCACTGCCCTGAGTCTAAATTTTAATGATGATCCTAGTTGTAGGTGATGAAGATAATTGACCTGTTGCTGACAGAGTGAGTCAGCTGTGATGAATTGCACCCCAAGTGGATGATAATGACATTATTATTTTCTTGAAGAATTATCACTTATGATCAGAATTGTAATAAATTATTCAACAGAGAACATAAACTGGGATATTTCAAACAGCTCACGTATTTACAACCTCGCTATCAATTTAAAGACATTAATCTGAGAGATCATTGAACTACAGTTAGAATAACTGACAATGAAAGATCAGAAAACCACATGAACATAAATCACGACTAAGTGTCTACAGCCATGCTAGCAGCTCTGTGAGGCTGCACAGCGGTGCTTGAGCTAAATGCTATTGTCAGTATGCTAACATTCTAACAGTGACAATGCTAACATACTGATGCTGTTTAGGTATAACAATTACCATACTGACAATCTTAGTTTAGTGTTTTAGCATGCTAACATTTGCTAACTAGCATTGAACACAAAATACAACTGAGGCTGATGGGAATATTATTAGTTTTGCAAATATCTGCTCATAAACCAAAGTATTGGACATACTGAACTGTTGACCTGATGATGGCGCTAGATGAAAAGTTAATGGATCTCCAAAGTAAAAAGAAATGATCCTTCATTCAAAAGTTGTTAAAACATTTCACTTAAAACTGCTGTTTTTAATCAACTGTCTACTTTCCTCAAACAGAACAACCTGCTCGACCCCAACTAATCAGGCTTCAAGTCCGGTGACTCCACTGAAACTGCCCTCCTGTCGGTCACTGATGTCCTCCAGTCTGCCAGAGCTGCAGGGAGATCATCTGTCGTCATCCTGCTAGACTTGTCTGCAGCATTTGACACAGTCAACCATCAGATCCTGCTCACAACTCTCCTGGACCTGGACATCACCGGCACTGCACTCCAGTGGATCTCCTCCTACCTCGAGAGTAGATCTTACCAG
>JAVQJL010015848.1:0-45473 GCA_036024295.1 Nannoperca obscura
TTTAATGCTCTTTTTTATTCTGCCATTGGCAGCGATGTTCTTACTTATAGCACTTGTGATTCATCACCAGCCCTTTCAATCATGGTTCTATGCACTTTATGTAAAGCTCTTATTTGGAAGTCACTTTGGATTAAAGCGTCTGCTAAATGCCTAAATGTAATGTAATGTATTTATTAAGCTTTGTGCAGAAAGGACCTGTTGATGTGTCACAGTCAAGAAGGGCCAGGAAGAACCTGGTTACACTGTCTTTATTGGAAGCAAGTCTGTGAGTGTAGCAAAACTCAAACAAGACCGCAGTCAGATAAGGAATCCCATAACAGAATGAATTCCTAAGGGTTAGCAAGGACGGACAGAAAGACAGTTTCATAGAAGAGAATGATCAAGCGACATAAATCAAATCAGCATGATACAGATTAATATGGATATAGAGTACATTTCCATAACTGTTGTGCGGAAGTGGGGAGAGTCGGACAAAAACCGACACAGCAATGTTTGCATATATGAAATCAAGAGTCTATTCAGTTCAATTCAGTTTTATTTATATAGCGCCACATCATAACAAAGTTATCTCAGGGCACTTTGTCGTATATGGCAGGTCGGGGGGGCAGGAGAGAGAGCAGGAGGAAGGAGAGCATATAGTAGTACAGTATAGTTCTACATAGCAAATAAAGTAATACATGTGGTAATGGTATTGATAATAGCAATTCTAATAATCAGAGCAATAACAGCAACAGCTGTTGAGCAGTAGCGGGGGGGCAGCAGGTGCAACCATAGATCCAGACTCCAAAGCTCTGGAGGCAGAAATACCTGCAGAAAGCTTCAGAAGGAGAGAGAGAGAGAGACAGAGAGAGAGAAGAGAAAGCACACACAACTAGGGGAAGTTATTAATGGGATATGAGTGTGTACAAATGAAGAGGGAGAGGAAGAGAGAGGAAAGAGGAGCTCAGTGCATCCTAGGAAGTCTCCCAGCAGTCTAGGCCTACAGCAGCATTACTCAGGGGGGGCTCAGGGTTCACCTGAGTCAGCCCTATTATAAGCTTCATTAAAAAGTCTTAAGCCTGCTTTTAGACGTGAGGAGGGTGTCTACCTCCCATAAAAACATGCAGATGTTTATCAGGTATTATGTTTACCTTGTTAACCATCTCTGTTTAGCTTGTTACCATGCTAACATTTGCTAATTGGCGCTAAACACAAAGTACCACTAAGGCTGATGGGAAGGCTATTAAACAGATTTTTGGCTGTGAAGCAAAGTATTAGACAAATAAAAGATTGGACATCAAAGTGACTGCAATTTATTCTGAGGGGGCGTGAATGTGTTTATTAAATTTCATGACAACTCAGTAATTGACCAGACAACATAACCTACATTTACACTCACATTATGTACACTCTGTGCACTTTAGTACACATTTAACTCTTTGAAGACATGACATTTAAGAATGGGTACATAAAGATTTATTGAGTTTATTCCGATGTACTGTAAGTGCTCTGACTCACTCCCAGCTGCTCCTGAAAGGTCTCCATTTAAGTATTTTTCTACAATTATATATAGTTCTTCCCCAGTCGAAGTTACATCTATGCACTTTCAGCATGACCATCCATCTTTTGAAATCAAAGCACAGCACACTGAGAGGACTACATTAAAAAATGTAAAAATAAGATGTCCGATTTGAAAAGCTCTTGGCTTACAACCACCTGTGAGCACTGAGAATTAGTATAGATTTGCTGTTTGATTTTTTAGATGAGCGTCAACTTAACATTGTTTTTAAGTCACATTTTCACCAAATATGGAATTGATTGGTAGAAAGTCTATTTACACAACATCTTTTCATCTTTTTAGCATCTACCCCTTTAATGGGGATCTTGAATTGGATCATAGTAGGACCAGAGTGGAGAATACATTTGAAGTGCTTATTTATATCAAATAATTAGTAGCAGAGATACCAACATTAATAGGTAACAAATCACAAACTTCCCTCAATAATGAATTGTTGAATCAAAAATAAATGGTTGGTTACAAAATTGAACCCATATCTTTGAAAATAAGTAATACTTACTTTTTTTGTATAATCAAATTCAACACAGGAATACACCAGGAGGTCCCTGAGCCAGGTCAACAAAGAGTCCAGCACATAACCTCCCATTAAACCACAGCTTGATGCTTTTACACCCTTTTGTGTATGCTTTAACCAAACAAGGTATAAGCTTAAGTGGATTTAGTTACCTTTGAACAGAGCTAGCCTAGCTGTTTCCCCCTGTTTCCAGTCTTTAAGCTAAGTTAGGCTAACTGGCTACTGGCTATAGCTCCATATTTATCATACGGACATGAGAGTGGTAACAATCGTCTCATCTAACTCTCAGAAATAAAGCAAAGAAGTATATTTCCCTTAATGTCAAACTATTCAAACAGTCAAATATGAGTCTCACTGTGTATTACAGCAAAATACTGAAGAATAATTAGACCTGCCATAATTCTGATCTATAAATCAAGTTAGCAAGTTACAATTTTGCATGTTGCTTCTGGATAAAATCTATAATGACAAAACTTACAATACATTTATTTTGGCTCGGTATATGTAGCTGTTTTTACGTCTATTCAAGCAAACAAGTCCACTACAATCAATTCTTATAAGTTTAGTAACGGCCAGGCAGAAGGCAAAAGTGATGTTAATGATGAATTGACGGAAAGTAAAAAAGAAAACAAAGCAGGGAAGCGAGACACGGTGGCTTAAGGTACTTACGACGGGCTCCAGTGCATGCTGTTGTGAAGGGTCGCGCATACACACCATTAGGCGTGTATATATATACATATATATAACCAAAAATATGATGATATGACTGATATAAAGGAAAGAGGTGATAGTAAAATGAAGCCTATAGCACTTGAGGAGACAGAGGAGAGCTGCAATAATTCACAACAAACAACTCAATGTACTGAAAACTGTCCAGCTACACAGTCTGCAAAAAAACATCAAATGATGGTTTGTGATGGTGATTACAGCCTTATTTCTGCCATGTAAAAATTGACTACGCATGAAATACATTTATGAATATAACCTGCCAGTACACTGTGTGTAGGGCCTACACACCAGTCACCAGAATCGTCATCGTCCGTTGACTAAAAAAGCCAAATTAATCCAATTTACGCAGCCTTGCTGCCTTCTCCTCCTGTTCTTTTCTTTCTTGTCTTTTATTACTGCCGCTTTTATGTTTAGGCATGATGACACTTCGCTCGACTTGCAGATGTGCTTCTCAGCTTGTCTTCTGGCACTTAAACTAATCATATCTATCGTCTCTCATCACATGATCAAATGGAGACTTCATTGGACAACATCAACATACATATTACCCAGCAACCCTCATTGCATATCTGTTTGTGACAGAAATAACAAATAAAATAAGAAATCTTTTATAGTTTATGTAGAATGACCAAATATTTTTTGTGACTATTTTACAAAAAAAGAAAATCATGATAGAGATTTGCATTGTGAGGGAATATATAGCAAATGGAAATCACAGTTTTTTCATCATGAGTTCTTTGCTGAACTCAGGAGTAGTTCCACTGGTTTCCTTCTCCAGTAGGCCCGTCTTCTCAATGGGACCCTCTACCTAACAGGCCCCAGTTTTTGTCTATATTTACGCCCCTGGCGAGACACAACAGTAGGAGTTTGCAGTAAACAAAAACTCTGCCTACAATAAAGACACCCAAGTATTTTCTGTCAGGTTAAAAAACAATCACATTGCTCTGTTATCTGCCTTTCAGAATTGCCAGCTTATCCAAAATCTTCCCGACGCTGATGCTGTACAAGCTGTGGGAGGATGGGAAGATCGGCTCCCTAGATGACCCTCTGGAGAAATACGTGGAGAACTTCACCATCAAAAACCCTCTGGGGAAGTCGCGAGACTCTGAGCTGAAATATGTGACAGATGGCCTGATATTTCTGGACAGCGGGGAGGTTCAGATCCGCTCCTCCTCGGTCACCCTGCGCAGGATGGCCAGCCAGCTCTCAGGTAAATACACAGGATTAAACAGAGCAAGCTAAAGTTTAACTGAACAGCTGAGCTATGATACAAGGCTTTGAGATCTAATCACATGCAGGATGTCCACTAGGACTTACATTTCTTAGGCGATTAGTTGATTAAAGAAAATGCATCTTTTCTACGAGCCAAAATCAAAATGTGGGGATACATTTGAAAAACTGTAGATGTGTTTTTATTATTATTATTATTATTAGTAGTAGTAGTAGTAGTAGTAGTAGTATTGTTATTGTTATTATGATGCTGGATATGGACACATCTAAACCCACAGGAGCTGACCTGTTGAAACATGAGGGTGGAAGGAAAAACACACACTTAAACAAAAGAGGAAGAGGGAGGTAAAGAAGAAGAGGTTTCTGGTATATTTGACAAAGATTTCTCTGATTGATATGAAATGTAAACATGCTGGTTGCAGATTACCCCTAAAAGATTTCAGGGTATTAAAGGTTTAAGTTTTATATATTGATTTTAGAGCTGAAACTGTTCACTGTTCTGTCAAAATCAACAGAAAATGAAATGAAACTAATTTTATAATTAAGTCTTTTTTGATTTGATATCTGATACATGATTTGAATAGCTCTACTTTGTAAATAGTTGGTTAGACAAAAAAGTAATTTGAAGACATAAAGAAATTGCAATGGACATATTTTCTTGTGTAGACTTTTTATACACCAACCAATCAATCGTGTGCTGGTACTTCTGTAAGATTTTCATTGTGTTTGTCATCAGAAGAAACTGATAGGTACTTTAAACGACAAAAACAATATGAAAAATGAATATTGTAGTTTGTATTTGGAGAGTGCAATAGAGCATTAAACATTTAGTATCTGAGCTGTTCAGATAGTCTATCTTGCTGGAGTCTTTCAACAGTTGCATCCATA
Source organism: Nannoperca obscura (assembly GCA_036024295.1). Lineage (NCBI taxonomy): Eukaryota > Metazoa > Chordata > Actinopteri > Centrarchiformes > Percichthyidae > Nannoperca > Nannoperca obscura. Next base: position 4,920 of record JAVQJL010015848.1, read on the forward strand.
TATTGATGGAGCAAAAGAGCTGCTATGGTCATGCATGAAGAAGCACCTGTTTATCTGAGGGAACATTTCAATTTTTAATACTTTACTCTGTGCAATGAATTCAAAAAAAGACGAGAGAAACACCTGAGGCAAGAAGAATCATGAATCTTTAAACATCCTGCCCCGTCTCAGTTTATCATCGAGGTATTGAGGCTGAACATAATAATCATATTCGGAGAACTCTAAATATGACATGCAAACACTTTTACACAAGGAGTGAAAAGAAATAACCAACAAACTGAAATAAAATGGGAGGAGATTTTTTTTTGAGCAGGACAGAAAAAAGAGGAAGGAGAAACGTCTGATGCATTCAAATAAAATTCATCTGTTATATTTAGGAGGGTTTTATCTCTGTTTTACTGTGTTCTGATCCAGGCCTACCCAGGAGACTCCGGGCCACAAATCTGCTTTGGAAAGGAAAAACACAATCTGCAATCAATCTGCTACAAGATGATGTCCTTGTCGCAGACCCAGGCACCAAGTAAGATTTGTTATGCTGTGTGGATTTCAGCATTTTGATGTTTTTATTGTGCAAACTGAAATAGTATGAAAATGCATTCATTTCTTTATTCATCAGTCTGTTTGTTGTTCCAGATTACAAACAGCTAGGAGTAAAGTTTAAAAATATTTTAGGCTGCCCTGATGAGGCCAATATAATTAACAGGCAAAATATGTGACACCGACGTATGTTATTGGCTACAACACACCAGGTCTGATTGACATAAAACATGCTATACTTTCATTGTACCTGAGGAGAGTTTTATGATTAAATGTCAAGGCTAATTGGCACAACTCTTACTACACATACACACTATACATTGATTGGCCTTTAATTATTGGAAAAATATTTGACGTTAAAGTAAAGAAATATTTTCAGTTTTAATGATATTGTAATTAATAAGTCTTTTGATTATTAAACATGTAGGGGAGTTGCCTGTGGGCACTGACCTCTGCTGTTTAAGATTTATGCTTTCTGGACTTGATAATAGATCAGAATGTTAAAGCTTGCAACACCGTCACTGACACACCACAAGGTCAACACTGATGAAACCTCTTGATACAAATGTGTCCAAGGAGGGCCTTAATCATTTGGTGACAACAACATATGTCATCTAAATAGCAATAGTTTGACATTTGGCTTTTGGGAGATATGTTAAATCACTTTTTGGTCAATAGATGAGAAGATTGATAACGTGGCATCATGTTTGTATGGTAGATATGAATCTACAGCCAGCAGCTGTACTTAACAAAAAGACCAGTAACTGGGGGAAACAGCTAGCCTGACTCAGTCCGAAGGAAATCCACCTCCAATCATCTCTAAAGTTAGCTAATTAACTATTTAAATCTTATAAATGTGAATGTAAAAATGTTGTGGTTTTAGTCGTAAGCAGTGACATGTAGTGTGTTGATTTGTGAGCTTTAGATGTGCTGGTAGGCATATTTATTTACCTATGGACAGAGCTAGGCTAGCTGTCTACCCGTTTCCAGTCTTTAAGCTAAGCTAAGATGACTGTTGTCTGTAGCTTTATACTTATCCTACAAATAGAAGAGTGGTATCGACCTTCTCATTTAACTCTAAAACTAGTAAGCATATTTCTCAAAATATTGATCAGTTCAACATTTGAAGTAGTTGATGATTTCTGAGACACTCTCTGTCTCTTTAACTTGCTTCCTTCCAGATGTCACTACAGCAACCTTGCCTTCTCGCTGCTGGCTCATGTGATGGCCGAGCGAGTGGCCGCTGTTGACTACCAGCGGTGGATCACAGACAACATCCTGGACCGGCTGGGGATGGAGGACACCGGCTTTGACATTGCCCCGGGGCTCCAGAGCCAGATGGCTGTAGGAGTGTACTCCAACGGAAAACCAGCCCCACTCTATGACCTCGGTTGGTACCGGCCCTCGGGTCAGATGTTCTCCACGGCTGCAGACTTGGCCAAGCTTGCTATGATGCTGCTGGGCGCTTATCACCGCAAGCTGCTGGAGCCAGACTCTTTGAAGATCATGCTGACCCCGCTCTTCAGGTGCGATAAGAACTACTTTGCCAACAGAACTGGGACACCTTGGGAGGTGAATGAGCTGATGGGCTACGAGATGGTGCGTAAAGATGGTGATCTGGACGGCTACTCTGCCACCTTCTCCCTGGTGCCCAGATTGAAGCTTGGTCTGGTGGTGCTAATGGCTGGCAGCCGGAATCAGAACCAGGATGTGGTCACCAAGGCCTACAACCTCATCATCCCAGCCATAGAAAAAGCCTTCAGGGAAGCCAAAAAGGTCCTCGTTGCTCCCCCAAACCCAGAACCCTACATCGGCTTTTTCACCTACAGCAACATCACCTTCTACGAGATCAAAGTCGGGCTGGATGGAGTTCTGATCATGCAACAGTTTGGACCTCAGATTGAAGAGTTGATCCCAGAGAAGTACAGGACAATAAAGCTCAACTACCTGGTTGATCGGGTCTTCAGAGTGGTTTTTGAAAAAGAGTACCCTTGTGTTTTACGAGTTGGCACAGCATCTGTGTCCCTGGAAGCCCAAGATGGCCAATTATTTAACTTCTACACATTTGACAAGCTGGGCTTGTCCGCTGGTTTTGACGCACCAGGACTGAACACGTATAATGTGGTCAGAATAGCCCGCAGGCCATCCTTCTCGAGTTGAACTGCAGTAATGCTGCAGCCTACAGACAAGTGTTGTGCCCTTGGGATATGTGAGGGACTGTAAACAAAAAGGAGGCTCTGAATATTGAAAGACCAGATGAAAATAGTGGGGTCATTTTGGCATGCAAAGATAGGATTGTGCTCTTGGTTTACAGAGAGCACAGAGAGGGACGGCAATATGTATAATGTCTTGCACAGAAAATGAATTCATTTATCTGCTGAATGGTGTATATGACTGTCCTCCTTACACTGCTCCTTCATTATGCCTCCTAAATGAACATTCACATTATGGTGATACAGTGGTTGTGTGCTTGTTTCCTGCTTTCTCTTAAACCGCTCCTATATCGTCTTGGTCTCGTCTGTCCTGGAGCTTTATGAGAGAGAACAGCCAAACACTGACTCACATGGTCATTTGCATGAATATTTACATGCATTTCATTTTTAATTCTTGGACCACAATGAGTTCCACGAGATCGTCGTCTCATACATATTTATCCTCCATTGGTGAAGGGGAAAAAGTGATTGGATTCCTTTGTGTAACTGCGAACTATGCTTGCGGCAGATAAAATTGTCATGGCAATGATGTTGGTACGGGTACAGAGCTGCTGTTTTAATGGCAACAATCTTGCACTTACATGTGACTAAGATGCAAAACATTTTGGCTCCCCAATAAGAAGCGATTAAGGACAGAGAGGCTTTTGGACGCCTGTGTGACTCTTTGATGTTTAATCCCTATAAATGGACTTCAATGTTTTCTGATCTCTAACACCAATATGAAGAATACACTGCCCTGACTGCTGCGGGAAAATGACATGACATTCAAGTGTACAAACATAACCTTCATAAGGCAAAGGCTGGTGTTTTACCTTTTATATTAGATTGTGTCTGGAAGTGTGATGGAAATGGAATAGATATTGAAAATGTCGGCTAGTCTTGAAGCATCAGGTGCAACAAGTGATACTGATGGAACATGAATGCAATGCACTGTATTATATTTATTCAGCTCGGGATTGCATTTTGAAACTGGCATTCAACTATGCAGTGCACTGTTTTCACAGCCCACAGATTAAAGCTCATTTTGATGAATCATTGGGAAGGAAAAAATTATTTGGGTCATGCAATATTGTCAGCTACTGAAACAAAACTGTACCAACATGCAAATGGTACCATGTGTGATTCTCTGCTGAGGCTTATTATTTTGGGTAAGACGATGACGAGGCTCAAAAACAACAATCAAACAATGCAAGCACAACGATGAATTTCAGTCTTCAGCATTATGCTACATTCAAAGTTCAGTCATCAAAGTGACAAAACGTTAAACACAACCAGGCATTATAGGTCCATTTATTTGTGTAGCTTTAAAATTAGGCATTGCACAATAGCCATAATCAGTTTTCATTTTTGCAACCACAGTGAACAAGAGCTTACCAATCAGTCGAATCATGTACATGATGGACCAGCCAGAGACCAAACGAGATTAGGAAAAAAGCTCACAGTAAAGCATTACATTCTTTGATCACAAGTTCCACTGAAACACAGAGAAATATTTGATGGCCAGCAACACATCAATTTTCCAAATAAGAGGGGAAAAAAAATCAAGTACACCATGTTATCATTCGGCTCAGATTTGATTGTCCCACTTTCCCTCTAGATTCACCCTCTAAGGCATACAGCAGTTACAGAATCAGACAGCAGGTGGAATATGCAGGCACTGTTGAACAATATTATCCATAGTAACAAAAACCCAAATCAAATTAAATCAAAGTTCACGTACAAGCTCTTTAATGACATGTAATACATTTACAGGAACAAGGAACCATTCGACATGGGCTTCACTTTCATGGCGAGAGTTAGATGAGACGTCCACTCACATAAATTATACTTTAAAGTTGATTTAAAGAAGTTTAAAGGTGCTGGTAGGTGTATTTTGTTACCTTTGGACAGAGCCAGGCTAACTGCTTCACTCTGTTTCCAGGCTTTATGCTAAGCTAAGCTAACCATCTCTGGCGACAGCTCATATTTAACAGAAATGAGAGTGAAATCTTTCTTCTCATCTAAAGCTCATCAAGAAAGCGTATAAGCACGTTTCCCAAAATGTCAAACTTCACATTTAAAGTGGTTTCTGCTGCGTTAGCTTATTCAAAATCTCAGTTAGAACACAGAAGTCTTGCAGGTCGTCTCATTACATGCACATGTGAGGATCTCAGTGTCCATGCTCAGCGTTATGTTAGGGGACAGCAAAGATATGAAAGCACTGGAGTCCTTACCCTCCGCCTGAGCTCTGGAGCTTGAGACGGAAGGATCCAGTAAAATTTTAGGGAATGGCGGCGAGCCTCTGACAGAGCTGTTATCCTCCGTGTGGGAGCACATGAGTTCTCGGAAACACTCCCTGAACCGCGTGGAGAGCAGGCTGTAGATGATAGGGTTGACGGCTGAGCTGAGGTAGAAGAAGACACCCGACAGGATATGGACGTACTGATAAATGTTGTGCATCAAATCGGTCCACTGGCTGATGGAACTCCACAGGAGCCTTTCGATGTGGAAGGGCGCCCAGCAGACTCCAAACACCGCCACCACGATTGCTAGGGGATGAGGCCAGAGAGAGTGAGGCTGTTTAAAAAGGTATTCTGTTGAAGCAGGTGAAACACTTTTCTTTGCTGCTGCTTTTTAAATAAATGTTTTAATTATTAAGTAATTAATACTTTTTTATTTAATGTCATTCTTACCCTTACTGGGAAGATCAAATTCGACTGAGACAGAAAATGGACTAAACAAGACACTAAAACATGCTCAAAGCTCATCACCCTACACTGGAGACATGTGGAGACCCTGTTATTGGTAGTTTTCCCCTGCAGTTAAAAATAGACTATGACATTTTTAAAGAAAGAAATTAAATATTTTCTTACAAGATAATAGTGAATTAAAAAAATATTATTCATATTTGCTACCACAGACCTACTTGGACTGGTATAACTTGTAGCTTACTATTTGCAATGTTAGCAAACTTTAAATCCATATTGCTGTGTAACGGACATTATTGAGTCGGTATACTGGTATTGGACTGTTAATTGAATAAAACAAGCAATTTGAAGTCGTCTCCTTGGGCTGTGTGGAATTACAATATTTTTCACTATCTTGTGACAAATTAATCAAAAAAATAATAGCTAAATCGTGATATCTCTGAAGCAACTGGCTCAAGAGAATCTTGCAATGGCAGAAATACTTCCTGAAGCTGAAGCTGGAACAATATTGTCACATTCGATTTCTTTTCAGGTGGCCAAAAAAATTAAACTGTGAATGAAGCGACACAGGTGGTCATTAGTCATTAAAAACATTAGGATTTTAATGGTAATTTCGCTCATAGTCATTTGTAAATGTGGTACTCTGAGCAGGAGATGTTCAACATCACTTGGTGATAAAGCACTCTTACATTCCTTACATTTCTAATAATCCATGCATAATGCTCTCAGGGCTCCTCCATACTGGAGGAGGTGCAGCAGAAGCAGGTTGTTGGGCTCTTTATGATGCTGGACATATGGCATCAACAAGATAACACACACAGCTTTGTTGGAAGCTCGGAAGAACTCCACACAGTGGGACAATACTTATAAATCTAAGAGTTGCAAAGATTTGACACTTATTTTCTCTCTTGTGAGATTTGTATATTCACTTTATCCCTTTCAGTAAAGCTTAAAGGTTGGAGAAATCATCTTGTTCATTGAAGCTATGATGATGTTTACACTGTGTGAAATATTCAAACCCAGGACTCGATGTTTTTATAGCTGCACAATTGCATCAAGTGGAAATGTAAATTTTCAAGATGACTCGAGCATCATTTTATACAAATTTCCACAAGATTTTTAGTTTTGGAAACTGGAAATTCACTAAAACGTATATACTGTTGGTTTGAGCTAATTTTGACTGCACTGCATGCGTTTGTACTGACTGACCTACACTGGCAACAGGTAAGTGACATTTAAGGGAAGAACACTAATATCAGAAGGAAGAGAAAATGCTACACATTGGTAAAAACTTTGCATTATAACTTTCATCTCTCAGGACTTATAGATAATTCCATTCTGCGAAACATCAAGTAAAGAAAAGTCTTAAAGCATCCCAAGTCTGGTTTCAAATCTCAGGTATTTCTCTATAACATTACATTTCTGTGACTAAATCAGCAACATTAACAGATAAAAGAAAACAGGATAAAGAGTCCAATGTCATACTAACAACTTTGTAATGCTAACATGCTGATGGCGCTAGAGGAAAAGTTAGCGATTCACCAAAGATAGTAGGATTCATCCTCTGGGAACCATGAACGCCTGTTAAAAATGTTATGGGGAGATCCATCCAATAGTTGACTGGCCGACATTGCCTTCCACAGAACCATGCCACCAGAATGACGTAAAACATCTAAATTAATGATATTTTAACAGCAACATAAAGTCACACTTGTCACCAGATTCTTATTTTTATTTCTTTATTGCTAAATTTTGATTGGCTTAAACCTAACATCTCTCCTGTGGAAATGCCAGTTATACTTTATGTGAAATTTCATCACCTACAGTAAGAAACTAAGTTAGAAAATAGGCCTTTCAGATGACTCCTACTGGAATTCAACACCAGTTTACTGTTTAGTTGCACTTGGTGGAAGAGATTTGAAATGATGGATATATCAGTCTAGAATGAAACTCATACATACTTTGACTGATGAGAAAGAAACCACAAATCAATCCATCAAAAGGGCCTTTCAGTGGGGTAGATGGAGAGAGCTAACACTGTACATGAAATCTCATCAAGCACAACAACTTAGAAGACGGCCCTCAGAATACAAACGATCCACACAAAGAATTGACAATCCCCTGACAATATTTGCTTGTTTTGACTTGGCCAACATGTCTTGGCATTGACAACACAGATTAGAGGGGATCTGCTTACAAATGACAGCAGCCTTTTGCAATAATGTATGTTTTCTGAGAAGAGACAGAGAGATAAAAACAAAAACAACTCACAGAGCATCTTGTTGACCTGTCGCCTGCGCCCGTTCACACTGATCTTTCTTCGAATAATGCAGTTCTTTCCCAGGTTCCCGCTGGGCTGACGCCTTTCTCTTCCCAAATGAAGACCCATCACCAGGTACAGCACGCTGATCACCATCATAGGCACGAAATAGAAGCACACAGTGGTGATCTGCATGACCATGTTATAGATCCACAGGGGCTTCAGCACAGTGCATATGGCAGAGTCCTCCATCCTCTCCGGCAGGTAGAAGATGCCGTGCAGTGAGGTGTTGGGGATGGCACAGATCATCGACACCACCCACACGACGGTGATGACCCGCTTGGCGTGCTGGTTAGTCGACAGGTAACGCGTTTTGAGCGGGTGCAACACAGCTATGTACCTCTCCACGCTCAGAGCTGTGACGTTGAGGATTGAGGCGAAGCAGACCGTCTCGAAGAGGAAGGTCTTGAAGTAGCAGCCGCCCTCGCCAAAGGGGAACGGGTAGTTCTGCCACAGGTCGTAAATCTCCAGGGGCATCCCGAACAACAGCACAAGAAGGTCCGACACAGCCAGGCTCACCAGGTAGAGGTTGGTGGGGTTTCGCATCTTCTTGTGCTTCGCTATCACCACACACGTGAGCAGATTTCCAGACAGGCCGGTGAGGAAGATGACAAGGTAAATGCAGGTCACGTGGAGGAAGAAGGGCGATCGTTTTGGACCCAGGATTTCAAAGAGGTTGACTTCAGTGAACGGGTCGCCGGTGTAATTCCCAGTGGCATTTAGTGGCATGCTGGTGTTGAGAAACAATTTGGTTTCGTTAGAAGGGGAGTCCTGCAAAGAGAGCTCCATTTCAGAGAGGAAAGCTGGAGGAACAACAGGCGATGTCAACACATCCTGCGCTGATTTCTGGGGTTTCTGTTACAGAAATAAAAATAAAAAGATGAAAAGAGGGTTTGATTTGATTAACGGCTCTGTGGTGATTCCTATTGGGGTCCAACTTCAGTTTAACATTTATTCATCTTGTTTCATAAATCACATTTTCCAACTGAAATTCAGTGATTCACATAATGCCAGAACTGGAGACTTAATTATGTCTAAACTAAAGGCTTTAGATTAGGATTTAGATTTTACACTGGAGGATATTTTGAAAAAAGTAGTGTGATATTTAAATACATCAATTAAATACATATTATTGATTAATCTGCCAATTATTTTCTTGATTCATTATTTTGTCCAGAAAATAGGGGAAGGTGCCCATTACAATTGCCAAATTTCTATCAAGATGGCATCTTTATTTAGCCAACCATCAATCCAAATGCAAAAACATATGAAGTTTACATAATAAATGAGTGAAAAATAGCCACTCTTCATATTTGAGAGGTTGAATAAGATAATGTTTTTGAGGTGAAAAAGCACCAGCAGGAAATATTGAAGATGAGCATTTTCAGGGCTTAAACATGTTAACCTCATAAAGACAGAACCACCTGGTGCAGAAATGCATTACTCTTTTATCAAATCCCACTCTGAATGTGTTTATTTAGCAGGTATAGGGTCAGTGAATATTATGCATTATACTTTTGTTATTTTTACTAAATACTTTATACTTTATAAAAATGTAGCAACTGTTCTCTGTGAGCTAAAGCATGCAGTTCTGCAGAACTCACAGCACATAAGGAGACTCCAGACAACCTATAAACTGCTGCAATAAAGTGGTGGTGGGGGGGGACATTAGTTTCGCATAAAAATGGTAGATTCCCTCTGTGGATTGAGGAATATTGAGTTTATTTCCACACTAATTTTGCTTAAAGTCATTCTAATCAGTTTATGATTGTTAAGGCTAATTGTCATTAGATACACACTGCATTGATAGATGATAATGAGTTCTTCTAGAAGGTTAATTATGTTGCCAGATCTCATGCATCACTCACGTAAATCCAAGGTTATGTGACTTATTAATCTTAAAGACAGTTCAACATAATATTTCTCTAATATTGCAATCGAGAATTGTAACCTGCCGGTGATCGAACAGATTCAATGCCATTTTCATCTGTATCTTTTAAAAGAAATGCATGCCCAGTGTTAAATATTTCCATTATTATGTTGATTTTGATTCATTTTAAAGTTGATTGAATTTCAGTTGTGCTTATTTTAAATTAGATAAAAGAGTAAATCCGGGTGTTACAGCAAGTGGAAGAGTAGAGCAAATAAATAAGCAAATACACACAATAGAAACCCAAACAGCAATAATAATAAACATTGTACAATTGTACAAATCTAGGCTAGAGATAATACTTTACATATAAATAAATATATATAGAAGCATCAGTCAGAAAGCAGATAAAGATGTAAATACAACGAGAATATGCAGAATATTTTAAACTGGATATCACACTGGTAAAAAAAATATTTGCAATAGAAATAAACCTCACCTTGACGCTGCTGGTCAGCAGCCCGCTTCTAATAACGCGCTCTCTGTGTGTTCATGGTCGGAAATGAGGTGAAACAAACAGCGCAAATGAGGCGAATAGCGAATGCAAAAGTTATTGGACGCGCTACAGAGGAGAGGAGACAGACGGAGAGGGTCCGCCGAGGAGGAGGGTAACTGCGCTGCAGACAGAGAGGAAACTGGTGAGATGCAAAGAAGAGGAGAGAGAGAGAGAGAGAGAGAGAGATCATACCTTTAAAAGGTTTCAATCAGCGAGTGCAGCAGCATGAGCTTTGTCGTTGTGTGATACGACGCACAAATCCAAAGTGTTGAGAGTGAGATAATTCAACTAATTACACGTGACTGCGTGAATATTGTAACACCGCTGTAGGAGTTTTATTTCTTTTTTAAAAGTCGTGGAAACATTAGGGACTGTACACAAATTATTAGGGGTTGATGGGGAGGCAAAACATATTGTGGCGCCCAAATCCATCAGCAACCACAGAGTTTGTGTGTAATGAAGCTTTTCGTTAAAAACTACAGAGTTGGTTGTGTTTGCACTATTTTATGTTTGCCATAAGTGTATTAGTTTAAAGTATTAGGAGGTCCATAAGAACTTATTAAAAATGCTGTTGAAGTCCTTACTTTGTTTCTATAAAATAAAGTAATTCAGCCTCACTAGTAGTAAGGTTCATCCCTTAACCCTTTAACACTTATGGTGATTAAGCAGTTTGATTACAGTGGTTATGGTGTGTTTTTTGATTGTTTTGATTGTGTTATTAATTTGTGATTTTGGGCTATATGAATAAAATTGACTTGACTTTATGCTCATGTGTTACCCTGCATGCATAGCTAATTTAATCTGGTAGGTGGTCCCAGAATATTTTATGAAGGCTGCTCCAAAGAACTTTATTTCAACTATTCTTCAGTGGAGTTTCCGTGTATTTTTGAATGTACTGCAGCCACATAAGTATGCAGATGTTTTAAAGCATGACTAGCAGAACCTTAAGTGTGTGTTTCACAATACGTTTCCCAGTACGTTGCATTTGAGTTGCATTGCATCGAAATGTCATACTACAGCAGCCTACATTTAACAGAGGTTGCAAAACACTGTATGCCTTTTGACATCTAGTTTGCAAAGTCATTAGAGGAAGAAGACAGGCATATCTTTATTGTAGCTGCAATTAAACAAAAAAAAAACATGTCTCCTGGAGTTCTGTGCACAAATACATGAATGAATGGAGACTTCCATCTCATATGATAATGACAAATGTCAGGTTGTCACAGTCCTTTCTAAACAGAACCGTCACAGATGAGACAGATTTCATACCATGTGAAGCGTAAGCACAGTGGTGTCATGCATATTTAAACACTGTAATGAACAGAAGGATCATCTTTCACTCCAACAACTATGTGAGCTGACTTGCATAGTTGTAGCTTATATAGCTCAACTTGGAGAGCCAGCATGCAGTAGATGCTGTGTTACCTACTAAATGAAACATCAACTAATAAACACTTGATTTGGCTGTCCGGCCTCCTGGTGCACCAATAATACATAATCAAGTTTTAAAAAATTATCATTTTTATGTTTTTAGTTGTAGGGTTTGGTATTTCTTAAATCCAAATACTGTATCGCAGTTTATATACATACACACTGCTGTATGTGTGCATTATGATGTATAAAAAGTATATGAAGAGTTGAATTCATGGGATCACAAACAGTTAAAATTGTTTTTTGTGGTGTTTCGAAAGCCTCAACTAAAGTGAGAGGTGACAAAATATGTGCGTGCACGCAATTTCTCAATAAAATCCAAAGCTGTGTTTGTGGAAAACGTGTACGTTTAAAGCAAAAGTAAATGTCCAGGAGTTGTGGATTCGAGGTAGATTTCAATCTGCTCTTTTGGGAAATTTGAACCACAGCGTGATGCAGTACACTCCTGCAGCACAGCGGCAAAACCTGCGGCTCGCAGCGGGCTGCTGTGACATTTTCTGCCCACCACAGAGACGTTTGATTGTGCATGCTTTCTGGAAAAGGGGTTCGTTTTTCACTGTTTTCCTTTTGTTCACAGAAAAAGAAAAGTTTCCCTGTAGTCCACATCTTTTGTCTGATTAGGTAAATGTGGTAGAAAATGTACTTTTACAATAGTTGACTTGTCCTAATCACGTATCCCACAGTGTTTGGCTGAAATTCATTCACACTGAGCCCTCGACTGATGCAGTCTTGGATCTTTTGTCTTCTCTTTTTAACAGCAAAGGTTAAAATCACAATTCAGAAGCGTCCATTTACACATAATACATCAGACAGTTTTATTCTCAGTTTGGAATCAACTTTGACCACAATCACCCCAAAAGCAGACTGTGCACTAATCTGCTCTGTCAACATTTTATGGTCCAAACTTGTGTAAATAAACAAACACCTGCATTTCTGTGTGTATAATTATTCCGGCTGCGTCGTTATCCTGCTAAGAGTGAATGACCTACTTACTTCAAATCCATTCTCTCCTCAAAGATTATTACTTTTTTAAGTGATACACAGGAAGTTGTGATTCTCGTTAGTATTCAGTGCTGGTATGGCTCTCCCCATATTGTGTGTCGAATATATACCAGCTTTCTCCTCCACAGCGGATGAATGCTGAATTTCTGCCATTTCTTGTGTAAAACTCAATATCCTAGTTTAAAACAAATGTGGTATTTGGAAGAAAAGCCGAAGTATATTTATGATATTTGGCAGATGCTCTTCTCCAGATTGACTTATGAATTTTGAGCAGGACTGATCAAAACTCATGATGAAGTCATGAAGCTTTGTTTGCATCCAGTCAAATGATGACTGACATTTTGCAGCGGCCAGATCACCCCAGTTATTAGCTGCCCACATGTCCAAGAGATGCTGCAGGGACTTGTGTGAATTAACAAGTTTCAACTCATTTTCTAGAAAAACTTTTACTTTAATGAGTTCATAAGAGTCTGAAAATCAATACTTTCTTTACTGTAAAATGCAGGAGAAAGGTCTAAGTGCAAGTTAGTGTAGAATAGAAACTCTGCAACAAACAGAGACAACAGAAGTCTTTTTTATCTGGCTCGTAGCTGCTGAATGCTCCACTATGTTCACCAGCTAGTCACTAACTTTGTTTCTCTGCTTTTTGGTGCTGAGCAGTTCATGTACAGCTGGTGTTTTAGAGCTTTTTATTATAACAAAAAGCTGCCTGCTTTATGAGAGCAGTGTGAGTGAACGAAAACGGTTCAATTAGATGTAAAGCTCAATAAAGCTGAAGGGGAGCTGCAGAGTGTGGGGATTATTATCTGTAGGTTCATCATTATAAGTGACCCATTTCACATACAAGTAGTCATGTGAGCCGTTGTGTGAGCTGTAGCTGCTTTAAGGTCGATCCTGCTCTATTACTTGATCTTGAGACCTCGTCTTATCTGTCCAGCTCTGTGCTTTCATCATCACTACTCTTAGCGATACTGCTTATCAATCTGCTACTCTTATCCGGTCTTTTTGTTATTTTTTATGAGAAAAAAATAATACATTTAATTCAGAATGTTATTGAATAAGACTTTTTTGCTTATATGTAGTCTGAAAAGGGATTTGATATAAGTATATATGGTGACTTGTATGTACATCACATCTAAATGCATAGGCCTGTATGGATTATATATGAAGTTTACAGATTTATGTATGGGATATATATCATATACTTTAATTTCTCCAATATGGAGAGCAGAGCTGATAATCTAATTATTTAGCCCCATGGAGTGTTTAATATTGGGTTTTGGTACCCATCCATATTCATGATGTACATTTCTAAATTTCTTTGTGTTTAATCAAGTTACGATGTAATATCTCTGCATAAGAAAACTGCACAGAATGCACAAAAAGGGCAAAAGGGGCTCAGCTGCTTATGTTGTTCCCCCGATGGCCCCGACCCATGCTGGAGAGCATTGTAATAATCATAGATGATTAGTGCCCACACCTGGGTTGCATCTTGGTCAAACTCTCCAGGTGATATGAAGGATGACCCTGCATTAATGAGCAACAGTTGTCAACCTTTAATCTGAGAACAAGTGGCCGTCAGTAACTATACCAAGAATAATACAAGGCTCTCTAGCTTACTAGCAAGTCAAATCCTTGAAAGGTGAAATGTCATTTAACACTTGCTTACCTACAGTTTTTATATCACATGCTGGTAGCTCTATCGGAAGAGAGGCAATAACATGTATTTGAACAAGAACGAGACAAGTCTAACTTAAACTTAATATTAACAATTGCAGCGACAATAACTATTCAATGCACGATTGAAAGTTCAACAAAGTCATGACGACCCAAGAGCACTGAAAAAAAAATATCCACGATTTTCTATGTACATTTTCTACATGCAAAATGGATGAATATTTTGCAATGTCACAAACGTAATGGATACAGTTTTGCTTGCAGACACCATTGTGTTACAATGTGTCATTTCAACAAGAGTCTATGTTTCAATTGTGCAGCTTTGAGACAGTAAAGGCTCAGAGTTCTTCCAGCTATAAACACACAGCTAATGTCCATGACACTAAGGTCGCCAACAGAGGGCACAGTACGTTCAGGTCGTGACACTGGCTGTGCACACTTCCACAGTGAAGACAAAGTGTGTGTGTGTGTGTGTGTGTGTGTGTGTACTCGTGAGAACCAATCTTTGTGAGACCAATTTGAGTTTAAGACCTTGGGAATGAAGACATTTTGGCCGGTCCTCAAGGTTCAGACTTGGTTCAGGTTAGAATTAGGTTTAGGTTAGGGGACTATAATCATGTCTCGAGAGTCGTGAATTTTTATTGGCTGAGGGGTGTGTGTGTGTGTGTGTGTGTGTGTGCCTGACATGACTGCTTGTTATTCACAACCAGATTTATTTTAATACATAGTTTTTCGGTAAGACATACCTGCAGGTGAAATGTTTCCTGATACATTTCCATTTAAAAAATGCACTATATTGCCAAAAGTCTATGGACATCATTGTTTACACACTGTTGTGGACTTGTGGGTTGTTTTTCATGGTTTGCGCTGGGCCTCTTAGTTCCAATTAAATGAAATCTTCAGGGCGCTCTAATCAATATTTTTAGATTAACATGGGAAAAATGATTGAATGTAGCAGGAGTTGCTTATCTTATTATAACTTGCTCACCTCAGAAGCATAGCTCTGATCCCAGGCTGCTATGTGCCCCAGCTGAACATCCTCTTAATATGATAATGTTCTTAGCAATGTGTTTTCCCTATAGGAAACACTGTCAAATGTTCAATTTATGTTACCCTGGATCAATACGTTGAAATCCACCACCTACCTCTTTTAGCATACTGATGTTATACTGAAACCTTCACCCTAAACTTTGTTGCAAGACAGTTTTCTTGACTTTAGACACTGATATCTTTCACAATGGCTAAAACCAATCTCTTACAATGTTTAAATCATAGATTGTATATAAAGGTGGACACAACGTCTCCACCAAAAAGTGAAGCCAAAATATTTAATTAAGACCAAACTTATCAGAAAAATGAACACTTGAACAAACATCAGCATGTTAATAGCTACCTAAAATGACAGAAACCATGTTTGGGGAAAAAAATTATTTGACGTGTGCTTTGATTTTTCATTTCGACTCACTTCCCATCCGTTAATATTGAGGGGGCGTGGTTTATGACCTATTCTGCAGCCAGCCACCAGGGGCCGATCGAGATTTTTTGGCATCACTTTTGGGGAGCTGGAATATTTCGTCCGCCTTTATATACAGTCTTTGGTTTATATCAAGACCCACACATGCTGGGAACATAAGACCTCGGTATGCCTGTCGCTGGTACTCTCCAGCGAGGTTAAAAAGCAGTTTCAGGCAAAGCAGTACAACATGTGACAAAGTGCACTGAGACATCAAGGTTAAACTTAACATTAAACTAAAGAATGTATAATAAATGTAAAAGGACTCATTCAGCATGAAAGAGTCCTCTTGTTTCTCTAATCTTAATCATATGAACATATTTAGCCTTTCACTACATGAGTGTTTTCATAAGTGAGGTGTCCTTGAAAAGGGTGTGAAATGTCACATGTTTACAGAAAAACAATCAGCATAAAAATGAAAATAAGGTGCATGCACAGATTTTATTCCCTCAATAAAACAAACTCTTATGACTGTATCATATAAAAATGGGGGGATGGTTTATGCAGAGCACTGCACCCATCAGCACAATAATACCTTGTGCTTGAGATCAGAGTCTTAAACAGTGTTATTTAGTTTTTAAAGGCCAACAGTCTCAAAACAACCTTTGTCTGTGTGGCTGTTATTTCATTTTGTGTGGTCTGTAACCAGGGCAAAGCATTATTATTATCATATCATATCTGAATAAAATCATATACCGATATACATTTTTATGGGTCGACATAATGACAAAATAAAATATGAAATTTATACAATTCACATACCCTAGATTTCAAATTGGTGTTAAAATTAATTTAATGTTTTGGGAAAATTCCTAGAAGCATGAAAGATAAATTAAAGCAACACAACTGACTGGGTTAGTTGTGTTCTGGAAAGGTAGGAGAAATGGTCCAGAGCAGTGAATTAGCAAGAATAATGAATATATAACCGCAGGTTTGTATCATGCAGTAAGCTCATTTAAATAAAAGCTTGTAAATCACTAACAAATACAAACTTACAACAAGTGAAAAAACAATAAATGATTGCTGACATATTTATTCATTCATAATAATCATTGTCATTTGTCAGCATATCTCAGCACACCACATTTGTTATGTTTTAAGACAATTACTGTTATGTTGTAAAAAGACGAAATAATTACAGCCTAATTAAACTATATAAAGAGAAACAAATTAAACTTTAATTGCATGGCTGAAAACAGATGGCAATTGCTACAAAAGCTTTTGTTGCTCTTCTGGAAATGTGTTTTTTAATCTGCTGCTGTATGCACTGCAAATAAAGATGATGATAGTGATGGTGATAATATGATAATTTCTGTTTGCAGCATTTGTTGGCCTTAAAGCTTGAGCTTTTATTTAGAGCCGGAAACCTACCTCCTCTACTTTTAACCTATGCTAGCAGCTCTGTGAGGCTGTACTTCTGGCTGGATGCTAACATGCTCACACTGCCAACGTTAACATACTGATGTTTAGCAAGTAGGAAGTTTACCATGTTCACCATCTTAATTTAGCATGTTAGCATGCTAACATTTGCTAATTAGAAGTAAACACCCGGTACAGATGAGGCTGATTGGACTGTCATTAGTTTTGCAGGCACTTGGTCATACATTAAAGTATGAAACAAGTTAATATTTTGGCCTGTTGATGGCACTAGCTGAATCTATAAGGCATCTCCAAAAGTTATTACAGTTCATGTTGTGGGGAACACAAACTCTTTTATGAAAATCTATCCAATAGCTATTGAGATATGTCCCAAAGTGTTGGACCAACCAACTGGCATTACCATCTTTACAGCCAAAAATAGATTTCTACATATTTTTTTCAATTACAGGCAATGTTACATATTTGCCAGTAACTCTTTTAATAACATAACATTCCTTTGACAGACGATTTGGGACACATTGGGGGCATTTGGGGGTTCAGCGTCGTGCTCAAGGACAGTTTAAAAGGACAGGAGGACCTCTGGGATGAAACTACCATCCTACACATACTCCTCTTGAAAAACAAGCTCTAAAATCTGGTTATGGAACCATTGGACCATTTCTGTTTTTGAGGTGAGTAATCAAGCTCACAATTGTTGCAGTTGCAGCTACAATATATTATCATGTTGTTATTGCTCAGTATCATCACATGCCACACGTTTCATATTTTGTTGTATCATGTTTTACAACTCGTTTAGGTCTGATTACCCACACATGGACCCTACAGAGTGACTTTTGTACCGACTGATAATTAGGGGCAATAAATTCTTGACATGAATCAAGATGCAACTGAAATTCTACGTTAGTCAAAGCTATAAAACTTGAATAGTTATGATTATTAAATTATGACAAAAAAGAATAAAACTGTAGAAATGACTGGGTGGTTAAGATGTGGAAACTATCTTGCCTGATTATCATATTATCTCATATCATTCCCAAATGATGCACAGGTAGGTCATCCTAGCATCAGAAATATATAAACAAACTGTGTATCAGTCCCACCGTGATGTATGTACACCCACAGCCGAGCTGGACGCTTGTAATCAATGCCGCTAGATAATAAGTTACTTCACTTGGTGAGTTAAACTCTTCAGTTGTTGTTTTGTGCAAGGCATATACTGGTACAGCTTTAATTAATTCCCATAACTGATAAGATAACATCAACGCCTACTTCAAATGCAAGTTGTCACTGATTTGTCACGGCCGTGTTTCTGTGGAAATCATGTTCTCTCAAGACCGAAAGAAACGAAGAAAACCAAACAGGTTTCTCAGACAATGTTCTCTTTTAGTTAGGCGTTATCAGCTTTGTGAACAAAGTATAATCACGGGTGACCCCAAGTTATCTGATCCTGGATATTTCTTGTATTTTTGAATTCATCACAGCAGTAGTTTTTTTTTGGCTTGGAGATGGCAAGATGGCTTGGAAGTCAGCATTCATATAAATTATTATGACTGTTCATCATCCAAATAGTCACATTATGACAGAAAAAATTAAAATACGCAGCCTCTCGCTGCTGATCTGCTGGTGCTGTTTTTAGTTGTGTGTTTTTTAGTTTCTAGGGAGATGTAAGGGGACTGCAAAGGGATGGGAACATTGGCAGTAGATACAACACTAACCAGTATGACGTCCAGCCTGCAGGGGAAATAAACAATGCTGATTTATTGGTGAGGATTAAATCAACAGCATAAATCGGACGCTCCTGATAAATCTCCACAAGTTTAGTCTGCAGGAACGGGAGTCAATTTATGGCTTTGTAGTAAAGCCGCCACTGTTGGTCTTTGCCTGATAACAAAAGGTGTAATCTAAAACACTCCAAGCGTGAGACCTATGATTAGCAATGGGATTCTCCATGACATAATCAATGTCCAGACATTAAAGTAATGTGGACACACACAACAGGTTGTGAGAGCAAAAACATTTGGTCTTTTGTTGAGCAGTGTATTTCTTAAGGAAACTTCTTCCCTGAATCCCAAACTTTGTATCGTATATCGAGAGTATATTCACCTGTACCTGCAAATGTACATATATATAAATATATATATATATATATATATATTATAAATAGAGTAAGTATCATACATGTACAACAAGGCGATAAAGAAGTAAACAATAACAGCAAAATTCTAGTTATTAACATTTAACATTAATGTTTCACTTATTTACTCAAAGATCATTGATGGTGGGGTCTTTTCTTGTCAGACTAATCATGAAAACATTTTGTCTGTTTTCACTCAACATTTCTGTGCTATTATCAAAGATGAAATGCCCTTTATTGGTTTTTCAAGTGGTTTGGCATTTCAGTATGTGGTCGCAGTTTGAGAACAGTTCATTATCTCTTTATTGGCCGTGCAATGATATAACATGTTTGACAGGGCTGATTTGTCCAGTTTACAGCTTTAGACGTGATGGTTAAGTGTCTGTTTTACAAACTCGAAGGCTCCGATAAGAAGCGCTCACATCATGACACCTAATTTGATATAACTCTTAACTTTTTATGTCCCTGACATTCAAGTTTCTACATCAAACCCACAGAGTCGGGGATCGTGTAATAACTCAGATAAAAATTTGTGCCTCCGCAATGTATTTTTTTATTCGATGTGTTTTCTTTTCAGTTTCAAGGAATAGTTCCACATATTGGGATACGCACTTTATCGGCTTTATTAGATGAGAAGATAAATACAACGGTGTATTAAGATCATTGTAGTTGAGGGAGGGAGGGGGAGTAATATTGCAAGAAAAAGTCAGAAATCCTCTGAGACTAAAGCCACAAATTTATAAGATAAAAACTTGAAAAAACTATTTTTTTTGTCAAGGAACCACATGTCTTTACTTCAGTGTGTTTAGTGTTTTTCTCAGAATATTACCCCCCTCTACGGCTCTGTAATTGTTTTTTTTGTTTAGTTTAGTTTTTTTTTTTACCACTATAAAACTACAACTAGCAGCTTGTTAGCTAATCTTAGTATAAAGACTGGAAACATGGAGAAACAGATGGTTGGCTACCAGCACCTCTAAAGCTCAATAATTAACATGTTTCATGTTGTCAAAGTGTATAAAAAACACATACTAGTTTCCCGTCTTTGTGCTAAGCTAAGCTAACCAGCTGCTTCATGTATAAACTACAGCCATGAGAGTGGTATTGATCTTCTCATCTAACTCTCAGCATTAAGTGTATTTTTCCAAATGTCAAACTATTCCTTTAATCATTGTTCATTTTTGAGTTTATCCTAAATGGTTTAACCACTGTTTGTAACTGCACACAATACTCACTGCATAATAACTGGAGTTATATGGTTCTCACATGACATGTTTTTTGTATCGTCTCTGCTTCTCCCACTTCATATCGGTGTCTATTTTTATCCTACTGGCAATAAAGCTGCTCATTTCTCCAGTAGAGAGTTTACATTACTGGCAGATACCTCTGTATTTTAAATATAAACCTAGCAATTTTGCTGCTTTTTCCGATTAATTTGGGGAATGTACTCCACAACAACTTGTGACACTTACCGCTTGTTTTGCTGCTGCCAAGAGGCCAAAAACAATCAATTAATGGAGCTTTTGAATCACTGCTTGCTGACCCACTTGACTCAAACATATCATTCACACTCAGGCTGATGATTTACTTCCCTCCTGCCTAAATAGTCGTCATTAGTCTGAGTAGCTGTCCTTTCCCGTGAGGGAAAGACTATTGTTCATTTCTTGGTTCAACAGAGAACCATGTGGACAAACAGCTCATTTCCACTTAAAATCCATACCATGGTTGAACTGTGATCAATTAGCTTTTTATTTTCTGATCACCAATACGTAAACAGCTTCTAAGACAGTGTTTTTAGGTTGATGTGAACAGGGGTTATTCAGAGTGCAGTGAAATGTCAGACTGAGCTAAATCCATCATCTGTAACCTTCACCCGAACACTTCACATCGCATCACAGCATGAAAATGCTGAGTATTGAATATTTCAACAAACTTAAATTATTAACTTATCACCATACACTAATTTCCTTTTTCGGCCTCTTACTGTACGTCACACTTTACCACCCACACATTTCAGCCTCCCTGCTTTCGTGTCAGCTTGAATTCAAAAGACTTGATTGGGTAAAGCTTTACCTGCCTGAAGTGAAGGTTATTGATTAACAATGCAATCTCAACGTCATCACTCCCACCTGTTTGCATAGACTACATGATGCATACAATGCAACTAATGATGACTAATACAGGTTATGAAGGATATTTATTTAGTTTTTCATTAATAATTTATCCAGTTCCGGAACCTCTCCCATCATACACTCACGTGCAGTGGGTATGGACGTGCCGGTGTAAACAGAAAAGAGATTGTCTATTCTGCAGTTGGTTGCTCATAGTTGTAGAAAATAATACGAACAAAGAACAGCAACGGAGAACAGTAAGATCAGAGATTTCTATGCTTGGACCGACGATGAAGTGGAACTGTTACTGAAAGTAATTGTTGTAAGTTGTTATCCATGTTGAATTAACCGCTGGTAGTCAAGGCTGATGTTTTCTTCATGTGTTACGGGCGTGACGAATCTGGGAAGGACACGTCGCGGCTGATGAGAGCCAATCAGGAAGCGAACGTGGGCGTCATCGTTCTAAAAACGTTGCAGTTTTTGCCCGTCCTCACTAAAATCACACAATCCCACAGTTTTCAGACTACAACGGGGTCAGCAGCATTTTCAAAGGTCTCAGTTTTGAAACAAAAACATATTAGTGTGGTGTAGCCATAGACACACCTTCATTTACACACACTCTATACACGTCTTCAGGCTGTCGTTGGAAAACATTCACCCAGAGGACACCCCAGCAGGCAGGCCTGGATTAAACTATCAGGGGGCTCCAGGGGGAAAAAAGCATTAATCCCCCCTCTCCCACTCTCACTCAGTGTGTTGTGCTTGTATTATGATCAGTAATTAGTTTGTGGTTACCGTAGTGTTCAGTAATGAAGTAACAGTTTTATTTTGTAATATCCACTATGTAAGCAAATCTAAACTGAAACAAGAAAGGGCTTAAAACTTCTTTTTTTTTTACTCTGGGCCCCTCCACAAGATGGGGCCTCATGATTTGTTAACTGTGCAGGTGTTGCCTTAAGGCCCCTACCATTTCAGTTTTATATTGTGATTTCATGATGCATAAAGTATCAACACAACGACCCTTGAATTCCAGGCCCCCAGAGGATCTGGCACTCCAGGAGAGTTGCCTAGAAACTGCATGAAGGCTCTATACATATTGGTACCAGCCGACTCAAAGATTAGAGGCCAGAACCTTCTTGCTGTGCGTTAATAAGTACTGGTCATACTGTAGCGTGAGAGACGTATTCCCTCTCTTCTGCCCTCAAAAAGCATGTGGGTGAACAGACATGCTGTGATCTGAACATACTTCAAACAAAAGCTGAAGACAGAAGAAGTCATTGAAGGTTTTACTGAAACTGTGAAAACAGTGTTATAAAACACCAATCTAAATGTTGACACACTATAAACATACTATACACCAATAAAAATGAATGCAATAACAAGAAAAGCTCTGCTTTTGAGAAACCGACAAACATCAACTGTCGGTCCATTGATGCTTGTTTTGGTCCTATTTTATGAGGCTACAGTTATGAGCTGGTGTTTACACGGCTAACGTTTTACGCTGGCTTTTAAAGATGGCGGTTACCGGTGCTGCGTTGTCTCATGTGTTCGACCAATCAACGTACACTCCCGTCACTCAAGGTGTTTCTTCAACTTCCGTTTATTCTGAATCAACTCCAAATGCTGTGTCTGGAATAAACTACACTTTCCGTGTTAACTGGAATATAATTCATTAGTTAGTCTAGGCTTCTTCAGGGTAACTGTTGATAGTTAAAAACAGATAAAATAACACCTGTTATCCTTTATTGGCTAGAATCACCTCATAAATCACAACTTCAGACAGACAGAGAATGTTACTTTTCTGTTTCAGTCACTGTTTCTATGCGACAGAAATAAATTCAGTGATGTCACTGTTGAGATGCACTGTGTGTGCCCGGGTCTGTTCAGCAGATAGATAGATCTGTCATGCTCTGCGGAAATAATTGTGTTTAATGAGCTCATTAAAAAACCTCACAGACGTGTCGCTGGCCTGCCACACCCTTGCACTGTTGTGTATGTGGGTGCACGCTTGGTGCCACTCGTAAGCAAAGTCAATTGGTTTTTTCCGCAGCCCCCTGCTGTTCCCGAGGGGTGTGGCGTTTAGGTAGCCATGCCATTGCGGGAAGGTCACAGGTTTGATTCCTGCAGCAATCAGTTTGTCTGTGCTTAAGTGTTTTTGACCTTGTTAATGAAGCTTTGTCTACTAAAAGGACAACTCTTTAGCCTTGATGGCAATCCATCTATAGGTACTCATGTTATTTGCAGCCAACACCTTTCCCTGTGCGTTCAGCCCGCACCCTTTATTTCCAATAAAGGATGTTCAACACCTGCTTCCTGAAAGCTTTACCAACTGTGTACACACCTATTTATTTTTTTTTTTTTGTTGGCCTTAAAACCTTTTAGGTGGTATACCCATATCTTGTTACCAATTATAATTCAGGCAAGGCAACAATAGGACCTGGCATCAAATTAAGCAGTATTTTTTTTTCATATTTTCTGTTATAAACAATATTTTGTATAAAAAAATATATATTTATCTATAAAAACACATGATTTAAAAAATATATATAATATCATCCAGGTCTGTCAGACATTTGTGTATATACATAAAACAAAAGTTCGATAATTTGCATAGGTGAGTCACAGGACTAACAATGTCAATGGGTTGGTGTGGCTTTCTCGTCATCAATGGAGCAAATGGTAACTGTTTAACCAGGCAGATGTGTGATCAGTTCTGCCAGACAGAAATGCCAAGTGAGTCAGAGATCCATAAAAATAATCAGACAGGTGATGAGGTCAAAAGAAGGATTTATGAATTTCCCTTTGCAAGCCCATAAAAACCCTGTCGCTACTCATTAACCCGTGAGAAAAACTTTGCTCCCATTTGTAGCACCTCTGGTCACATGACCGCCGGGCTGCAGGGCAGAACTGTTTAAAAGGAGGCCTGTGGACGCAGAGAAACAAAACGCTGAGCTGAGCACCTTCTGAGCACATCAGCAGCAAGAGACAAAGAGACAAACCGAGGTCCACTGTCACCATGAAGGCCACACTCGCCACCATCGCCGTCCTCGTCCTGGCTCTCGGCTGGACCTCTGACGCTGTGCAGGTTGAAGTAAGTAAATCCCACTAAAACTATGTAAAACTCTGCCACATACTTCTGTAATGTCACGTGTTAAACCTATGCAACATTAGCAAACTGTGGTTAAGTTCCAGTTCTTTAACACCAACATTTGCTTTTTCTTCCAGGAGAACGGCTTGTCTTTCTCGATGGAAGCCGTCAAGATGCTCCAGGAGCTGACGGAGAACAGCGGCACGAGAGGACAACAAAACCCACGACTCAGTGCGAGCACCGTGTCCATCTGTGCCGACCCCATGCTCCCACAGGAGTTCCTGCCCCTCTGTAAGCAGAGAGGAGCATCTGCATCCCTGGCCAGACTAGGTGAGACCATTATAGATGGAGTTTAAAGGGAACATGTCAGGCCATGAATATTGATGTACAGTGGATTCAACAGTGGAGCTGATGTCTGTCTTTCTGTTTCCTGTGTTTATTTCAGCTGCTGTTCCCATGGACGTCTGTGAGATCTGCGCTTTTGCTGCCTGCACTGGCTGCTGAACAAACCCAGCACGCCAGAAACATCTTGCCCAGCTTAAGACTTGTGATTTTCTTTTTCTCCCACTCAAAACTATTTCAGGGACTTTCTAAACGTTTTGCCTGCAGTGATGAGACGATCACTTTGTGTGAGTTTCTGACTCTGCCCCGATGGATACTTTATACAATGTTTAAGTCGTTGTTAGACAACAACAAAAAATCCCCCAGAAGTTAAAAAAAATCTGAAAAACTGAGTTATGGTTTTTGTTACTTTTCTTATTTTTCTGCTGACTGTTATTTACTATACATTTTAGTTTGGAAATTTACATTGTTTGTTACATTTCTATCTTGCCAAGCTTTGTATACATATTTAAAAGAGAATTTGTTTTTTCATTTTTCTTCTTTTTTTATTAACGTTTTGAATAAAAAGCCTTCATTGAAAGATCATGTGTACATTGTGCTCTTTTCTTCAAAGTCACACACTCATTACTATATCTAATACTATTTGAAATTGTTCCCAGTTGTGGAAAAAAATATATATATTTAAAGCTGCCTTAATATATTTCTGCCCAATAGGGGACAGAAAGCATAAAAAAGCTGAGCAGTGCAAGGCACAATTTTGCAACTGATCGCCTAGTCACACATCCAGAAGACACTCAGCAACATTGGTATTCATTTTGAGCCATGTCTGTGATTACTTGATGCATGAATAACATTTCTGGGTCTTTAGCTATTAGATACACAACTTTCTTCATGAGCTAGTCGCTACTTTTGTCTGCCTGTGTTTTGTTGCTGGGTAGCGTACCAGGCTCTTATGAGAGCATGTTTACACATGGAACATAAAACCAACACAACTGAGAGCTAAAAGTATGTAAAAAGCTGCACAGAGCTGCACAGTTGGTTGTTAATCCTCTATAATGTCTGGTATTATGAGCCACATAGATTATCATCTCAGATCAGCTATCTCACAGAGTCTTATTTGATTGTACCACACAACATGTGCAGACATTTTCAGATTCTATACACTCACATCTTAATCTTAATATTTTCCAATATTTCACCAGCTTGGTAAGTTCAAATTCCACATTATATTGTCTGTACATAATGGACATAATGTAGAACAGACATTTCTTTTGGACCATTGATCTTTTTCAACCTGAATTTTTCTGCAAGATCAGTTTAGAGTTTTTATCTGAACTTCATTATGCTTGTGTGGTAAAATGTCTTCAGTATTCTAATTAGTTCATAGTTATATAATTCATATTATATAATGAAATCAATGGAAAGTTTCCAAACTTGTCTGGTTACTTTATAGTTTTTCATTAACAACTATTGTGTGTGTGTGTGTGTGTGTGTGTGTGTGTGTGTGTGTGTGTGTGCGTGTGTGTGTGTGTGTCATATACAGAATATTGTTCTCTTTTTTCTTTTCTTTTTTACAATACATTGACAGTGGTGATTTAACTAGGGTTTTAGACTAGTATCTGAACAATAAAGGACAGATATTTTTGCTTATTTCTAGGTTCATATTTATAGTTTGATGGTCTACAAGTAAATGTTTGCATTCAACACCGCCCTCAATCTGAAACAGTCCATTTTATCTCCTGTCTCTTTGTAGGCTGTTTTGCCCAAAAAACGAAGAAACAAAGAAGAAAGTTGAAGCCGTCCTCTTTTAACTCAGCAAAAGTAAAATCTGCCAAAATAGGTCGATTTTGTGACTTTGAAGAGACTTCTGAAACAGCATCTCTGAGTTCTCACAGTCGGGCTGTGATTCACTGCTGATGGAGGAGCTCCAGACTGTGGCTCAAAATGACATCACAGGTTTTGACCCTTATCTGTTTGGGAAAGAGCTGCTCCGTCTCTCCGTCTGACTGAAGCATTTCACTTTTAATTTCATTCATTTAAGAATTGTGTATTTTAAAATAAGGGAATTAAAGTATTATTTGAAATTGGAGTGATACCAAACTGTTTCCTTTCAGGTTTATGGTGAAAATTTTTTTTTTTCTCTAAGGTGCATTTTTCTGACTGTGTACCCAAACAAAAAGTTTCCATTTGCATCTGGAAGACGTCAGAATTTGCATCACAGCTGTCTAACCAAGTGACCTACATGGATCAGCTCTGTATGTATATGGCCTCTTCCTTATCAGGCAGCTCTGTGTCAAATATCTGTGGGAGAGAAACAAGACATGAGATTTATTAGGTGGCAGTAAGGCATCGGATGTGTTAGTATGACACCCAAAGTCAATAAAGTAATATCCTGCTGACGGAGGACACAACAGAGCTAGAGGTTGTAAACTAATTTTAAGGACAGAGGTTATAAACCAAAAAAGAGGATCCAATGCACTTACAATACGCCAGCCTGTGATTATCGTTTTCCGGTGACTCTCCTCGCCCTGCCAGTTGTCTTTGTCACTAAATCACTCACTAATCTGTCCACACGCCTTATAAGAGGCAGAGCAGGTAAACAGCGACCACAGAAGAAACTCTCCTCCAAACTGAGTCGCATCTCTTGCATCATCTGAAAATGAGAGTCCTCAGTGTTGCCCTTGTTTTGGTGCTGTGTGCGTGCAGAGGAGCTGTAGGTGTGCAGGTTAAGGTGAGTATCGCTCGTTCTTGGAAATACTATTGACATTTTGTTTTCTTTTCTATTTGGTTTGTTTCCTTCTTTTCACCGTTTTTTCTAAAGCATCTTATAGTAGAAATCCAGACGTTGTCAGGCCTGTTAAAGAGTGAGGATTGATATCATTGATTCTAGTCCTCTCTTTCGAAATTTGAGAATACATTGAGCTAATTTCAGGCGTTGCGCCTCCTTTCATTCCCATCACATGCAAGCTATGTTTCCCAATTCAAAGCACCTGCACTGTGCCAGATATTTCTCTCGCCCCTCAAAGTTTTTTCTTTCTACTTCCCCTCCAGGTTGGAGACAGGAGCTTCCCCTTGGAAGCAGTGAAGCAGCTGAAGGAGCTGATGGATTTAGACGATAACATTAGCCCTCACCTCGCTGAAACAAGCGTTGTAGCCGTTTGTGGCAACCCTCTCCTGCCACAGATCTTCATACCAGTGTGTCATGGGAAGGGAGCGGGCATCGTTTTCTCCAAACTAGGTAAGACTGAGCAAAGAACAAATAACACATATGAATATAATAATCGTGAAATATAGGACAAACACATTTTATATTGCATACATTATATTACAATGTGTTCCTCTCAATATTTTCCAAATGTAGCGCTCACTAGCCAAGTCCAGTGGTTCCTAATGACGACATAAAACTTTACAAACAGCTCAAAAACATTTTTAAATGGGCTCGATGGTTTCTTAAAACAGCTGGGCATTGTTGTTTTTAGCAAACGTTACTCAAATGGCAGGAAGTGTGTCAGGGACTATTTTCAGCAGTGGATTAACATACATTTGGTGCAATACTGAATATTTACGACAGCAGCATTTTAAATAAACAGTAGCCAAATCTTCCTACCAACACATTTTAAGATTACTAATCAATTTTGTTTAATCTTTTCCAATAAACCAGACATGAGAGTTGGCATACTCTTCTCATCTAACGCTTGGCAAGAAAGTGTATAAGCGCATTATTTCCTAAAATATCAAACTATTGCTTTAATAACTGACCTGGTACTGAACTAACTGTTCAGCGAGGATCAATGTCTTGAGCAATTATTTGGGGTTTGTCAAATTCAGACAGGAAACAATCTCCCACACAGGTTCCTTAAGAGATACTGTTTTATCAACAGTTTTATTACTCAGGCACGCGCTCTCTCTGAGACTTCAGAGATTAAAGACACTGACAACAGACTCACTCAAGAGTTCACTGTTTGCAAATTGTATTAGGCACATCCTGCATCTGCTGCACCATAAAGTGGCTCTGGAATTATAATGCAAGACGAAAAGCTGCGCGAATGAGTATTTGGCGACCATTAGAGCAAATTAGACACAAACAGCACCCTTGTTGCTGTATTGAGATGAATATGGATCCCTTTATCAATACTAGTAGTATTACATAAATACAACTGAAACGCTGGCCCCTGGGTGGAACAAAAACAACTTTTAGGTCAGATGAATATTTATGTTTCTTTTTTACTTTCCAGTGCATATCATCACATCTTTGGATCCTTGTGAAATATGTGCCAACCCCTCCTGCTACGGGTGTCTGAACTGAGGCTGCCATCTGCCAGACACACAAACACATCGCCTGAGAGCCTCGGGGGTGGGGGGGGGGCGGGGGCATAGTCCTCCACAGTTCTTCCACATCTCTATGTGCAACGCTTTGACTGACATCGGCAAAACACACCTTTTCACAGAGCAACCAAGCCCAGCAGGTCTCAAGGCTCAGAGGTCCTCGTACTGGATTTGAAAAGATATTTTATATATTAAAGAGTTATTTGTCATTTTCATGTTACTGTTTTTGTAGATGCTGTTTGTTTGAATATTGTTGTGTTGTCTTCAACCTGCTTTTGTATTGAACTTTTAATTTATTGAGTCTGGTGCAGCTTCTTGATAATAAAATGTTTTCTTTGCATACTTGAAAGCAGTTTATACTCACACTCCTTGTTATACCTTTAGTACAGACGCACATACACACACACACACACACACACACACACGCACATACACACACACACACACACACACACAAAGGGAGTAAAGGACATTCATTAAGTTGAGTCTAATAAAAGCAAACAGCAACACTAAGGTGAGTAAGTACTTAACATGCCATGGATTCCACGATTTAAATCAAAGACTATCTATTTAGAAGATGAACAACTCTGTTTTTAAAAAAAGATCTCTCTTCATTTTTTCATTACAAAATAAAAATTCTTAAAAATGTGTTGTAAACCTCCAAATGCACCAGCTCTGATCTGCGCTGCCAGTGGCGATTCACTTTTCAGTAACCTTTGGCATGGCGCTGATATGATGTAGGAAATCTTGTTTACAGGCATCTAAAATCCCCATGGAAATGTCATCTGGTAGGTTAGCCAACTGGAGCAGTTAATTATGCCAGCAGTATTCAGGAATGTGCATTACTGACATCAGGCAGCAATTTGCATCGATACGCCCGATGTCAGTGAGCTGCTTTTACTACCCCTGTGCTCAGCCATCAGGTGTCGGGAAATCACACTCATTCAAAGCTGCTGTACTGCCTGCGTCGCGTTGAAGCTGCATCAACTGATCGATAAACTCAACAATAATGTGAGTTTAATGGATGAGTTATTGGACTGGTCTAATGAAAGTTATCAACCTCAGCAAACACTGTGTGTCTTGTCCTTGACAGCTGATGTGTTTTCCCTCCACAATGTGCAGTAAAATAATTAGAAATGAAGCGGACACTTTAGTTTTCTTTTGGTTCATTGACTCACACAAACTACAAAATTAGTGGCAATCCATGAAGTGAACATTTCAATGAAATGTGATGCTGTATTTTGTTTGCTTCTTTGTAGCACACATTGGTTTGAGAAAATACATAAAAGTATATTCATTACACTATTTTCCAGTGGTAAATCTAAGTAATAGTAGTATTTACTCAAGTACAGTACTTAAATACACATGTGAAGTTCTTGACAGCTGACTGACAGCTAATAGTTAGTTACTTTTATGCCAATTTTATATACCCTTCGTGTCCAGTGAAAACTATGTATGTCTAAATTTGCTGGTTGTTTGAAATAAGATTTTGTCTGATAATGTGATTAAGTGTTCCTTAATGGGTTGAAAAAGTTCTACTTCTTAAACTAAACTTTTCCTCATCAAAGTACAATTTTTCTCCAGTAACTTTATTAAATTTGCATGCTTTACATCGATAAGAAAATTAAACGGAATCAGAAGAACAAAATCAGACCACAGAAATTAAACAGACTGAAAACAGACAAAAGTAATTGAACACAGTAGTTAAAAATAATCTTTGAGTGAAACACAATCCGATGACAGAAACAAAAGCAAAGGACACAAAAGAAGTGGTGAAACAATTCTATAAAAATTAAAAAATCTAATCTAATCTAAACAAAAACGTGAGACCTCTCATCTCGTTTCTCATCACCTGCTTCCTCCCTCAACGTGTGACGTATGACGACCTCTGGTGGCTGTGGTAGTGACGTAACGACGTGTCATTTTCCAAATAACGGACTTTTCTTTCAGTGTGCAATTCACACACTGCGAATCAGTGGTAGTCATTGTTTAGCTTCAGGCTACTGAATAACTTGAATTCAGCAGCGTTTGTTGGACACAAACAGACAACCTTTCGTGTCTGTACAGAACAAAATGACATCCCGTTATGCGAACAGATGTGTATTAAAATGCCTCGTGGCTCGTTGGTCTAGGGGTATGATTCTCGCTTAGGGTGCGAGAGGTCCCGGGTTCAAATCCCGGACGAGCCCACCGTTTTAGATATGCGTCCACATTTAAGGTATTGGCAATAACTCCCAGTGCACTACCACAACAAGCATATCGAAGGACTCAAACAATAGGTAAACAAAATAAGATAGACATTTAAATTCTACTTAACCACGTTACCTACAGCTTCCTTATTTTATATTTTAGGTAGCTTTAAGTTTAAGCTGTATGACAGTATCACATGTATATTCGGTATCAGTTTGTTCCAGCTCTTCATTGAAGCTATGAGATTTACACAGAGTGAAATATTCAAACCCAAGAGCTGCACTTTTCCATCAAACGAAAACATTGTAGATGTCACATTTCACAAGAACATATGCTATAAACCCTTAATAATAATAATGATAATATAACAATATTTGAGGGGTCAGTTTCAAAATAAGTACCTTTACTTTTGATGCCTTGGTACATTTTGCCATTAATACTTCTCTGCTTCAGTTCAGTGTTCTCATTCCTCTCAATCCCCACCAGAGGGCACAATTGACTAAACTATTTTGACTACATTCTGCACATCTCAGCATGTTGGTATAATAAACCCTTTGCATAAAATGTTATTTTCATGCAATGTTGGTTTCAGTTATGTATTCAAATGTTTTATTTGCTTTTTATCTTAAAAAGGGAAGCAACTCCTTTGTTGAATGCCGCCATGAAAATAAAATTAGTTCTAAATTCTAATAGTTTAGAAATGCACAGTTACATGTATGTGGCCCTGCCCTGCCCATTTATTAAAAAGAAGCGTACAAGAGTACAGCTTGACACTGCATGCTTGCTAAGTTCACGATAACCCCCTTCATGCTCCCTGTTCCAAGCAGCTGTGAGAAAGTGTGAAATTGTACGTATTTCTTTTCTGTAAGAGGAGTGTTTATATTTTCCCAGCTTGTTTTATATGGTAAGCCATCCCTCCATCCCTTTGGCTATACTATTTATCCAGTTCAGGGTCAAGCTGCTGGAGCTTATCCCAGTGCACACTTAGAGAAAAGCATGTTGACAGTCTATGCCAGGGCCAACAAACATATAGATGGACGGATACAATTGCATTCAGCTAAGATTTAGAGTTTCCATGTGATCTAACGTGGGAGAACATGCAAAGTCCACACAGAAAGGCCTCAGCCGGCTGGCTTGGCCACAGACCTCATGCTGTAAGGCGATAAGGGAAAGCAAGCGAAAACATGTGTGTTTTGACTTTGAAGTCTTTTGGGTTTACGCAGCCCTGAACCACTGAACTCCTCCCTCATACACCTCAGTGCCTTTAAAGAACTTACATCCGTTGAGTTTCTGGTTTTTGGTATGCATGTCGTTCCCAGGCTTTAGACGTAAGCTGATGTGAATCATTTGGACCAAACCCAGCATTACAAAGTGAGAGTCAGTCTTGATTTCAGCATGTCGCTACAGTCACAAGAAATGAATCAACCTCTTTATGCTTCAGACAAGTTAACATTGAGCAAGCTTCCCATTCTCACATGACACTTTTTGACATTTGTAGTCTACAATCATAATAGGGACATCTTAACCAATCCAAATGATTCAGTATTTTTGTAAACAATAGGTTCTTGATTTCTACTTTTCATTATCAGTTGATCAACTTATTATCTTCTCGATTAATCCATTAATTGTTTGGTCAATAAAATGTCAAAATAGAGTGAAACATGCTCATCACTCGTCCAAAATCCAAAGATGTTCAGTTCACTGTAATGTAAGGGAAAGCAGCAAAGTGTCACATTTGAGAATGTCGAACTATGAAATGTTTGGCATTTTTGCTCACAAATATCACAATTACGATTTTTCTGTCAGATCGGTTCATCAACGTGGCATGCTAAGCTATGATTGGGCAATCGCTGTTTGGGGGAGGGGTTTAGTGAACGGTCTACATCCTGTTCCCTCCCACGTCTGCCTCCTGCTATGGTAGATAACGAGCTGTCCTTACCTGTGTGTACTGTGGTCATGTTTGACTCTCTTTAATGAAAGCATCCGGCATTTCATCAGCTGCTGCTGATTGTGTCTCACCTTGGAGAGTCACACACATGGATTTGGCCAATAAAAGCTGCATTTGACCTGTTTGTCTGTGTCTCTGCCTCGCTGCTCGACAGTCTTTCTTATCTTGGCAAACACATCCCACTGCACTAACTGTCATGAATGAATTATCTTCACAGGCTTAATTTGAAGTAGGTTTTGCGATTGAAAATAGATAGCTATCTCCTTCACTCAGGTATCAATATAATCCCAAACCTGATTGGATGAATGCACCACTCACTGAGCTCTTTCTGGTTTCTGTTTCTGAATTACCAACTTGGAAAACCAAGCTGGCTGTTCTGGATATAATGTGTGGATTATATGGGCCATGCAGTCGTTAAATCATCCTTCACTTGGTCGTCAGCACATAGTTTTAAAAATTGTTAACAAGGTCTCTGGGTTTTGAGAGGCAGTGAGACACATAATCATCTCAGTGCTCAACAAATGGATCACTGATTGGTCCAGCATGTATACCGAGATACATTTATCCTTTAGGGGACGTTTTCAGATTTAAATCTTGCTGGCAGAAATTGAGTACATAAGATACGGCCTCTGTGTGGCTGTGTGAGGCACCTTTGATGATTCACGACCCAGTAAACCGTCCAGTTTCTTTGAGGCGACCGGCTTCCTTTCCTAAAACGGGGCAGACAGCTGATTTTTGTGGAAAACTTGTAGGAAGTTTACATGCTTGTTAAAGATTGAACGTGGCTCAACTTACAAAACAGGTCTGGAATGCGAGTTAGCTATTAACTTGTTGGCCAAACCATTGATTTATGGTGAAGATACAAAGAGTTCCCTCGGTTATCACGATAAGTAGGCAAACAAATGCTTTTATATATTTAAGTTATTGAATGTATCCAGTTGGTGCTCCCTGTCATTTACCACATATTCAGTCACAGTCACATGATTTCACTCTCAACTGAAACTACAAACAACAAAAATACATTTAAAGATACGTTTTTAAAGGTGGGCCCACCTGTACCCAAGGTATTAACAAAACGCAACACAGAGATCTCTACAGTCTCTCCTTGAGGTAATTGGATAATTTCTTAGGTTATGAATAAAAGGCATAAAGGTGAGAAAGTGACAACAATGTGACAATGTCCGTTAATTAAATATCTGGAAATAAGGCTTGTTTTTTCAAACTAATTCTCAGTTGGAGCCTGCTGCAACACCTTGTTTTGATTTGACGACTATCTGTGAATGAATAAATATGAATTATAATAATAATACAATTTTCAGGCCAATCTGAATTTCCATATTCAAGATAAGTGACAGTGGAACACAGACTAGCTTTGGATTTTATGTTTTAAGATTTTTTAAATTTTATTTCTTCTTATCTTCCATTTTTTCTTATTGTTTGATAGAGACTGTAGAACAATCAAATAGCACAGTTGTGTTATATACACAGAGTGAAACACAAACAAAACAGATTTTTTTCTTTTAGAAAGGAAGCATCTGTTTGTATATGAACAATTTCCCCGTTCTTCCACGGCGCAGCACAAATTCAAAAACAACGCATTGTACTTGGTAATGTCGTTCCCTGCTGAATAAAAAGATGTATACATACTATTACCTCCTTGTTTTGGAGACACTAAATTACATTTTCTTAATGTTCGAAATTGACTCCTGAATTGAAAGGTGACCCTGT
The DNA here is from genome assembly GCA_036024295.1 of Nannoperca obscura. Taxonomy (NCBI): domain Eukaryota; kingdom Metazoa; phylum Chordata; class Actinopteri; order Centrarchiformes; family Percichthyidae; genus Nannoperca; species Nannoperca obscura. Next base: position 39,970 of record JAVQJL010015848.1, read on the forward strand.
TCATCCAAATAACGTGTCAGGAGGACAACTGGGATGACACAACACAAACTTCACCCTGTCAGTTATTTGCATTTCAACGTTTGTTTCCTTTGGCCAGCGGAGACGTCCTGCCAGAGGGATTTCACAGCCATAACACAAGAAAAGGAAACATAAGCATCTGTGTACACTGTAAGCCATTCCACCCAGTGCGAACAGTCGTTCACATTTCCTGCAGAGTTCTCAGTAAGTAGAGATTTTCTTCCCATCACACGACGTGGATGGGAAGAGATCTGAGATGACAAAAGAACAAACCAGTGAGACATGGAGCTCACCTGCAGTGAACCGGCCAATCAGACAAATACGTCTAAGCTTTGAGGCAGGAACTGAGGTAAGGGGTCTTATATCACACTGTCTTTCCATCTTCTTCTTCTTTATATGTTTTCTCTTTTTCTTTCTTAGCCGTTGTGTGGTCGGCAGTCCACCACTTTGGTCCAGACCAAAATATCTCAACTATTTGATGGATTACCACAAAATCTGGTTCAGACATTCATGGTGCCCGGAGAATGAATCTAAATGACTCTGGTGACCATCCAACTTTTCATCTAGCACCACAAGTCGGTCAAAAAAGGGCTGCTTGCTTTTTTGTCAGCTCAGTTGTTTTTGGCTGTGTCCTGTGGATCGCACGTCTATTAAACGCCATATCATGTAGTTTCCTGGTGGTTAAAAAGGATGAGTTAAATTACAGCAGAGCCCAGCGGATGTTTCTTCCCCCACCTTCCCTTCTAATGTCAATGGTGGCTTGTCAAATCACTTTCCAATTCAAAGAAAGGAAAATAAATACGTTTTCTGTGTATTTACTGTCATTCTATCTCACTGTTTTTGATTCTGTTTACCCCCTCGCCTTCTCCCCTCATTTTTACTGTAATCAATGGTTAATCCCAGTTTATAGTCAGAAGGACTTGGCTTCAGCAGCATGGGATTACCTTCTGATTACCATCTGATTATAAACATGTTTTAGGCCTTTTACTTACCAACACACTCATGCTTAGACGAGTTGGATGAGATCAAGTCGAAGAAACAGACAAAGACCTGATGAAGTCTGTTTCACAGAGTCCACATAAACAAAATCTTCATAGGAAAAGCTTCAATATAAACAAATGTCTGGCAGAGCATATTGAGTTCACTCTACAGAAAACTGTGTGTTTGCGTTCACTGACGGATCATGTCAGTACGGTATAGTGATTAACCCTTAAAGATTGTTTAGGAATAAGTGGATGCCAGCATTCTTTCATTACCACACATCAAAGAGTCCTCTGTTTCAGCAGAATTTCAAGCAGCCATTCATATGCTACCATATTGAATAAGCAAGCAGGAGCTGTCTGCTCTAACGAAGAGTAATTGCCATGTAACTAGGCAAAGGCCCCAAATATTGTGTTTTAATTGGGGGCATTAACAACAGTAGCCGCCTGTGGGAGAAGGGATTTGGGTTCAGCAATCAGGTTAATTGGATATTAACTGTACTTGACAAGTAATTCTCTTCTGTGATCATCAGATGAATACAGCGGTTTTGGGACATCAGTCAAACAAAGTGTGGCGTGCAGCTGAAGCCGGATCTGCTGCAAAGAAATCTGAAGGCTAGAGATTCAGATTGAGACGTATGATTACTCAAGAGGAAAACAGAGGTGTTGAGGGAGCACCGGGTGATTGGTTTCCTAGCCCTGTCAGTCTCTTTGGAATTGCTGCGTTTTATCAGTTCATAGAGCAGATCAATGTCGAGTCATGATGAAAAACACTTCATACTGTGACTTCATCACGCGGGTAAAACCACCTTGCTGCTTTGGCTCTCTGGTTAAAGCCAGATCCGGCGGTCCCATCTGACAAATGCCCAGAAAATGTCGTGCAAGATTAGAAAGATGTCCTGTTTTAGTTTATCCTCTCTAGAAACCCTCCAAAGGATTGTTGCAGTAAATCTGGTTGAGAGCAAAAGGTCACTTCATCTACACCGGATATAACTGCTAAGCCACAACCTACAATATGTTCACTCGATTATTCATACAACAGCTGAAGAAAAAATGTGAGATGTTGTTTTCCCAGCATTGACTTAGCCACCGCCTGTCCTATCATGTAGATAGATAGGTGTAGTGGAAAAACATACACAAAACATATACAACAAACAGTATTTAACATTTTAAAGTTTGTATTTTCATTATAATACACTACATATTACAAAAGTGATGAAGCAAATCCTTTTGTGTGTTGCTGCCAAAATATACATATAATTTAAGTTAAATTAGCTTTTTTGCATTTTGCCTTCTGTTACAGTCTGTAATTACATATCATTGTTTCGCATTGATGTTGTATGCAACAGAATGGTAATAATCGTAGTGAATTTAGTGGAAATCTTCAGTCCTGTCTCATGATCTGAACTCCCTCCAACAGGATATCCTGCATCTGTGATGTTCCCTGACCTCAGATACGAAACTCTAACAAGTCTCTCTGGATTTCTGTCTATCCTGGTTAATCTATTGCAGTGACTCCTTTCTGGCTAAAACAGCTCATTAAAGGTTAACTTGGCGTCCTCTCTCCCACTGTTTTTTTTTCCGTCCACTGTGTGGATCAACTTATGCATGCAGCTGTGGAGGAGAGTCAAGGCGCCTGGGGGGTGGGGGATTAGGGAGGGCTAAAAGGAGAGGGCAGGAGGTATATGTGGGAGCCAGGAGACTACAAAAGAGATCAGCTCTCTTTCGTTTCAAACCTCTGCTGTCAGGAAATGCAAAAAGAGTGAAAGCCGGCGCCGAGATGAAGCATGCCAACCAAACAGTTACGTTTGTAAAAACAAGTTGGTTCAGTTTTTGATCTAGTTAAAATGGTTTGGTTCTATTTTGTTTTTATTATTTATTGTCATCAATTAAACATTAGGGGCAGTCTGTTTGTCAGTTCTTACCATGTTGGCGAGGTTTTGAGGAGCAGTATGTGCAGTTTTTGACCCCTTGTATTGTTGGCATAATATGAATCTCATTTTGGAAAGTTTTAATTGTTTTTTATAACGGTCCAGATGTGCCAAACTTTTTTCTGCTATAAATTGTCATTCTGAGGCTTTTCTTTTAATTTACCAAATTGCAACAGTTGAGCCCAACCCTGTTGAAAGCATTTTGAAGATGACACACAGTAGACAATAAAAAACTCCCTTGTGTCATCACTGAAGACTTTAATCAAATATTTTCCAGCAACTTTGTGACGAGTTCCATTTATTATGTCCGTGTTGCATATTTAAAAAAAATCTTATTAAACCTGAATGTGAGACAAATTGCCCTTTGGGGATGGTGAAGATTTACTGTACTTACCACTAAAGTCACCTTCTTTCTGACTCTGCCTTTCTGTCTCTCTCTCACCCTCCCTCCCTTCTCTCTTCCAGCCTCATCCCTGTTGTGCAGCCTCATCTGGGCCATCTTCGTCTCGGTCTCACCGGGATGTTGTGACACACACTGTGACTAACAGTGCTGAAACAGTGAGCAGTGGTGAACTGTGTAAGCAGTAAATCTGGTAAAAAAAAATAAAAAACACCCCCCCAGGAAAACAATATTGTGTAAATAGAACAGCACATTACTTTTTATTCATGCCTATTTAAATTAGCTTTAAAATAGATTCAAGCAAATACTAGCCCCTCTGGATATTCATCTGGATATGCTCAGCATAATCTGGTTGGCTGAGTCAGTGTCTCTTACAAGACATACTTTTATCAGAGAGCTTTTCCTGATTTTACTTGATTTTAATTATTTTGATCTGCCTTTTATGTCCTTTAAAACATTTTCTACACTGTATTAGTATCTTTTAAAACATGATGATTTTGTCTTGGCTGTTTTATTTTTCTGTCTTTGTGCTCTGTTATTTTAGAAATTGCCACAGTTTCATCTTCAAGCTTTGATTTGTGTGGTCCATCACAATAACAACTCAACATTTGTTTTTTCTTCGATGTTTTCCTGTCGGCCTGATTCTTCTCAAGGCTGCTTGGGGTTGGAGCCTTTTCCTGCAACCCAAAACACTGGACAGATTGACTGTGTCAGTAAACACACTTTGACACAATTATATTTACCCAATACTGATCATTATGAGCTTATGGCACAGCTTCAGGTTGGACCAAAAACACAGCCAGCATTAATTTTACTGTATTACCATAAAACAATCAGTTGGTATCCAAGTTAAAGGGTAGTTAAAATTGAGTTAAACAAACAGAACTTCTTTGGTCATGATTATTGATGCCTTCTCTTTGGTGAGCCCTTTGACTGGTGTTCCCCAAGGCTCTTTCCTTGGACCTCGTCTTTTCTCTATAAAACAAATATCTGGAAACACAGAGTCATCCAGCATCATTGGACAAGGTGTTGAGATATAATAAATACTTGTCTTTATACCTGGTGTTTATGTACATAGAGAAGCTTATCCCAGAGTTTAAAACTGTTCCCCGACAGGATATCTGTGACGCCATCGACCGACTCTCTTTAAATTTGCTCCATTGACAGCAAATGAGAGACTTTGCGCACCCTGTGACAGTAGGATAAAAGGTAGCAGAGCAGAAAATTAAAGTGTTACCTTATCAATGGCTAACAGTGGGTGAGCGCAGCGGGTGAAATGACTTTGGTTGACACACAGACAACACAAAGGATGAATCTCAGGGGAAATTCACTCTTAACATTTACAGAGTGGAAATCCACTGCAAAATCACTGATAGCGACTTGCTCAATTATTTATTTCCCAGCACGACAACAAAGCAAAGAAATGTGGCTTTGTTTCACCAAATGCTGAAGGACAGAGTGACTAGCTGCTAACGTGTATGTCTCCTACCATTACTTTGAAAGGATTTAAACAGTTTTTTGGTTTCGTGGTGAGATAATTGTGGATAATGTTGGATGTTTTGTGTAAAGTTAAAAGCTTGGTTTCATGTGCTTCTAATTTGTATGTAAATTTGCTGGGCACGTCCCTCCCTAACTTTATTGCAAGTGTTCCCATCTGTAAAATTGACCACTATGGTTGGTCTCTCTCTGAAGTTCATTCATTTCCTGCAGTCTTCAGTCCTCGCACATTTTGGGGGCATTTTATTTCATTATAATAATGACATCAAGGCTGTACGGAGGAGAATTGGAGAAACCAAATGGAAATATGTGCAGAAGTCAGGGCCCAGACATGATTCTTTCTGCCCTCATTAACTGCAGAGGGATTAGCCCTCATGCTGGCTGCCTTCAGATGGGTGATGGGAGGATGGGGGTGTAGAGAAAGGCGATTAGGACCTGTTCACCTCTTCCCAGCAGGAAACAATAAGAGATTATGAGATTATGAACAGGTCCAGAAATATGCAGAGGGAATGACAAAGCTACTCAGCATAGTATCCAACAAATGAGCAAATGTAATAATTGTAGCTGACAGCATGATTGTATGTATGGTTGCAGTTGCATTGTGGTAATATCTCTTTGTTGACGGAACTTAGAAGAGTAACACAAAAGATCCGGGGGACCTATATTGGTGACGCACAG
>JAVQJL010015850.1:0-20718 GCA_036024295.1 Nannoperca obscura
TTTACTTTTTGGTATACAAAAATTCTAGACAAAATTAAATTAATAAATTTTTCGCCAAACCCGCCCCCCCCCCCCCCCCCCCCCCCCCCCCCCCAGTTCACACATGCAAACTGTCAGCAGGGCGGAGAAATACACAGAGAAACACACAAGACCTTGCTACATCTCCCAGGCACAGATTAGCAGCAGAGGCTGAGCAGAGGACCACTATCGACCGGTTAGCCTATTTATTCTCATCCCATGTTTGTCGGTGTCTTAACCTTGGACACGCGACCCCTCGTCTCGTCCCCGGTCGACGGCACATAGCTGGCAGGTACACGACTGCGCGGACTGCTGCGCCAGTGCAGGCTTAAAACGTAGCAGTCGGAATGAGCCGGACACCGCACGAGAAGGCGTTAATGCGGCGGTGAGAAATAGATAATGACCCCCGTATCGCGACATGACGGGGCCTGGTCGTGAAACACGGTGCGCAGTCGGTGGTGGCCACTAGCTGTTGCCTATGTGCGAACACCGCGCACGGGCGTATTACATTGTAACCACACGCGATGGGTGTATTGTGGTTAAGCGAGTGAAGCTACAACGTAACCCCCTTAAACAACACGTCGGTGAAGCGGCGTGAACACAGCGACACGCGACCCTCCCCCACGGCCAAACAATAAGCACGTCTCAGGAACAGAGGTGCGATTCCTCATCTTACCTCCGTCGTTCAATCTAAAGTGTCGATCCTCCCCGGCGGTCCGATCAGCGGCGAAATGTTCCGGAGCGGCGGACTATTTGTTTGTGCCGCCGGTGAAGGGTGATTTATTCCGTTGTGCGGCTTAAAAGTACATGACCTCACCAAATTCACTTGCCTACGTTTCCATCTGGCTGCTACTGACAGGCCGGGACAGGACGCGCAGTGCGCACGGGGCATGCGTCCCAGCAACACGTCACTCTTTCACAGAGACACACCCACCACCACCACCTCCTCCATCCATCCTTTCTTCCTTCCGCCTGCCTATCTATCTATCTATCTGTCTGTCTGTCTGTCTGTCTATCTGTCTATCTATCTGTCTGTCTGTCTGTCTGTCTGTCTGTTTTGGCCCGCTTTCGTTTAAAATATGATGATTTACGTCCTGTCGAATGCTCTTTACGCCTGCAGTGAATGTATTGTGGAGGGCTGACATTGGCCTCACTGAAAATATAGACCCTATACCGCATGATAATAAGTCAGAGCCCAGATGGAGATATTGGCCATATTTCTGTTCAGCATGCCTTACACAAGTTGTGTTAACTTATGAAATAAGAGTGAAAGATGAGGCTGCATATTTCCCTGCTTTATATTTTATAAAATGCATTTCTCTCGTGACAAAGAGAATGGCTGGGAGGGAGCGCCAGGCTTGTATGGTTTGTGGATCACTGGACACACGGGTCAAAAAGGCAGTCACATATTTTCTGTTACTAAAACAAAATACATTGGAACATTTGCCCATTTCCCCCCACAAACTGCAAATTGCAAAATCCTTCACAGAGGTAAATGGAAGGACATAAAGGGCACAATGAAGCACATACTTCAAGCAAAATAGTCTAGCCTGGACAAATGTCACATTCATATGTGTACCTTTTTGTACTTTCTTTCTTTCTTCATCGGGTCTGTTTGATTTAAATAAGGATAGTTATTTTAAATGAGTATAAATGCCTTTAAGATTTTACTCCTTTAAAAAAAAGAATTGCAACCCACTTTGGTTGCCAGGTCTTGCAGACTTACAGACTGCTGTGTTGGTGAACAGAGGGGGAAACAGGTCTGTTTCAATTAGGTGATGATCATTTGGTTAACAGACAAAATACACATTTTCACCCAATTAAACTCTTGAGTTGTATGTCAGTAGCCTATTTGTTATTTACAGTGCAGCAAAATGAAAAACTGTGTTAATAACAACAATAACAACAATAACATTAATTGTTCTTGTCTTGTTGTAACTTGTAACGTGTTCTTGCAAAGTTAGTTACTCAGTTGGTCAGTTTGTTAAGGAGGGGGGACGTTTTCAGACTGGGTCCAATGGGCATATTAAAGCGGTTTCCAGTGTAAACAGTGATGCTGCAGTAAATATATACACCTATAAACCAACAGAGGGATTTAGCACGATCGCTGTCAATAGGGCTTTTTTTTTATTTTAGTCCGTAGATCTGATCTCCTGTCCGCATTCAACCGTGGAGTGAGTTGTGGAGTGTGACATAGGCTCTGCAGAAAGCATAGCATACAGTAGTAGTCAGGGTACCATCTAGAGTTCACCCACTTCCTCCACGCTACAACAACGGTGGTAGGCTACATCCACGGAGCCATGCTCTGCGAAGGCATGTGACTGAATAAGGACATTAGGTAAAATTACGTTAACTTAGCGCTGGGTAGTCTAAATTCTCCCTGCACCCACCTGACAGCGCTGGATGCTTGTTATTTATCCGTGTCCCTGCGCAGATACCCCGCGGCCTGCAGAGACAAGCTGCGCGCGATAGACCGGCATGGATAAACGTCCCAGCACCGTCTCCCGCAGCAACACGAGGCTACTACGGTTTCTTACCCCTTGTTCGAAGAGAGCCCGCAGTGTTATGATCATTGTGGGGGAGCAGCCGTGCAGCAGCAGGCTACAGTCCACGCGTTTGACCGAGGTCGTTCGTCCTTCCCAGGCTTCTCTGTAGCGCACCTACCGCCGGGGATCCACCGCACCTTTGGGCGTCAGACGGATTAGTTAAATCGGTGTAGCTGATCTCATGCCACCCGCTATTGGTGGCTCTGACCTGTCGCTGTCAAACCGCGAGGCTAATCCAATTAAGTGTTTAAAGGCGAGAAGCTAAGAATAGCACCAATTACATTAAAAAGTTTCAGATCTTCAGCGTGCTGCTGCTGCTGCTGGAGCAAACGAATGGGGGCACCATGTATAGTTAATGTCATTGATGAATTACCTGCCAGAGCGGAGCAGCCTTTGCTGAGAGGACGTCAAAGCAGCAATGCGATGATCACCAGGATTATTTTGGATCCGTGGTGGGAGCACTGAAGATAGTACAAAGGATCAGACCGCTGACATATTACATATGGTACCAGGTAATGCTTCTACCATTGAGCTGTTGTTCATTATGTATTATTATTGTCTCCTTCTACAGTGCTGGTTGACAGTTTGGTGAATTGAGGTGGATGTCTTCATGTTTAGAGACATTTGTTCTGTTATGCAACTTGATATTTCAGATGCCAATTCACTTTAGGCACTAACCCTTGCTAAACATTCACTGGACTGTGCTGAGATTTGCCTTTAAGAGTCGTTTAAAAAGCATAGTATAGCCTTCTGATTTAGGCCTGTGTGGACAAAAATAATGAAATGTGTCGTTTGTTAGAGGCTGCTTATGCTGTAGTTACATAAATTGGACTGTGGCCACAGTAGCTTAATGTCTATACTATCATACTTTGTTTTTTCCTGGTACGTGGATGTGGGAATGTACTGTCAGTATGTACTGTAGTAAAGGAAGAAAGGCTGTAAGAGACCTAGATCCTGAAGAAGCACGTTGTCCCAAATTCCCAAGAATACAGTACAGCTTCTCCTCTGTCTGTGTCTAGATCAGTGAGGTGGTTTGTCTGTATAAGGATAATAGGAGACTAGTTGTTGACTGTTTCATTAAAATCCTCGCAACCTCTGCATTTTAGTCAAAACATAATGAATAGGAGAAACAAGATGTGTTTACATCCAGTGAGGCAAGGAGAAAACAAAATGGGTAGCTTATGCAGTGGCAACTGGTGTGTAAAATGGACATGGCATCAGATTATTAGATGCTGAAACGAGCTGAGTCTAGACAGCAAAAGCCATCCTGCTCTTGCTTTATGCATTATAGCTCCACCTTAAAATTCCATCTTAATTTAAAGGTTGTGATTTAGTGAATGCGTTTTGTAATAGAAAGTGGAGAGTTTGATGTTGACAGGTCTAGCAAATCAGCACATACACATGTTGAGGTAAAAGCCAGGTAGTAATATGCACAACACAGAAAACCCAGAAATCCAGCAACCCGCGGCAGCCTGGTGTCGATACAGCTACCAACAAGCAGGTTTCTGTTTCGGTCCCTGCAGCAGTGTGTGGCTTCACAACGTTACTCCAGTAGCTTTACACCTGTAGACAGAACACTTTGACGGAGTACAGATGCTAAAGTTTTGCTCAAGAGTGGATGGGTGGGGGCACCTGGCAGGGTTCCTACTTTCCTCTTCGATCCTTTCTACATCATAATGACAAACCAGTGTGCAGGGCTACAGTGGGAGGATTTTAGATTTCTCATCATTATAATGATTTAATCATTGATTTCATTTGCAGTTTGAGGAAAGCTCATAACCTCACTATTTCATTGGTGTTTGTTTTTGCCACACATTTAATCTTGTACGACTTTCCTTATATTCAGTAGACAATCTGGGTGTCACAAGCAGAATATAAATTCAGTTTAAGTGAAGGATTTAATCAGGCCTAAAGTAATTGGGTTTGTTTCTATCAGAGGAGCCATGTTGCTTCGTTCAGTACACAATGTGATTGGCTGTGAGTAGCCTATTGTATTACTGCTCAGGAACATCTGCTCAGTCAGTCATAATAATAATTAAAAATAACAGATCCAGTCAATGAAAGGCATGGTAGTTGGGTTTCACATCAGGAACAGCCAGATTCTGTCTTTTGTAAAACCTTATCTGTCTAAGGTTGCACATGCAGTAAATTACTTCTCAGACTTTAAATGAATGTGCTGCAGTTATTTCTGCCCTTTAAGACTGCAACTAATGCTAGTTTTTACTGTTCTCTTCAAAAATGATGGCAATTTTAAGTCAAGTCTAATTGGTTGCTGCTGCCCAGATAGACAACAAAATACAATCTTTTAGAAAAAGATTAGAAGAAGAAAGCTTGTCTCTGCATTTCCTCTAGCATCCTCTGTCTGTCAGGCCGGCTTTCTTTTTCCCTCCACATTCTCAGCTGTATGCAGTTGTAGAAATACCTGCACAGTATGTGACAACAAACTAACATGGGATCATGACACAGTTGCTTTGGTGCCAGAAGCACAAGTCCCTTAGAGCTCCCTTCTGGTCAGAAGAAAGCCTATTACGAAATAGGGGCAGCAGAGAGAGCGAGAGGCAGTGAGACTAATGGAGTAAGATATTCTGATCAGTGTCTTTTTCTGCGAAGCATCTCGGAACTAACTCTCACTGTCACTGAGGACAAAATGATTTACAAGACATACACCTAGTAAAAAATAACAGCCCGATATTGTTTAGTTTACATTGTTTTCATGAGCGGTGAAAGAAATGCAAGACATTCATTAACCTTTTGTAGACGTTTGTAGCAAAAGCCACAAAAATGAAACCTCCCTTTAGAATGTAAGCTTTAACAAAGTCTCAAATTTGTCATGTTTTGGTTTGTACGTGTGGGTGTTTTGTATGTTTGTGTGTGTGTGTGTGTGTGTGTGTGTGTGTGTGTGTGTACTCAATGTGTTACAGCCTCAGGTGCCTGCTTGTAATGTGTGCAGGATGAGCAGCACATTTGTTACATTAGCTGAAGTACTGGAGGCACGAGGGGGACCTCTGCTGGAGGAGGAGGTCTGGTCCCTGCTGCTGGGCACTGCAGAGTCTTTAGTGGATGTCTCCTATAAGGGTAAAGCATTTTAGATAACCCCCTCTTATTGCAGATGCAGATACATCTTGTCTTAATGCTATGATCATAGCATGTTAGCATGTTTCTGCAATGTAGATGTAACAGAAACATTTAAATATATCTTGCAGTATTTCTGTTTCACTCTGTGTGACATTACCGTAGAACTGTATCAGCAGAATCATTTATATTATGGACTTCCCACTTTTTTTTTCAGGTCAGAACAATATGTGTAACATCATAAGCCCCACCTCCTTGCTGCTGTCAGCCACTGGTACCTTAGCATTTAAGAGTTGTGGCCTATCAGATGAGGTATCCACCTTCACTGCTCCGGAGATGCTGCAGGGCCGCGCCAGCTCAACCAAACCTGCCATAGAGAGGGTCAGTGCATACATCCTCACACCTGTTCTGATGGCTCCCATAAACGCTGATGGCAGACTTATCAAAGATTAAAGAGTATCAGTTTTTATTGTTCTTTTTTTAGAACAGAAACTTTAAACTCTGCAGTGGCTTGAGTTGATTGCAAGCCAGTGCAGTTATATCCTGATGTGTCTCTTTGTCAGGAATTGAAGGACGACTGAGGCGTAATCTCGCCATCTAGTGGCTGAGCAAGGGAACCTCTGCCCTGAATTCTGCACTTTAACATTTCTGTGGAAAAGACTCTAAAGCAACATTTGTACACACAGAAAAGTGATCAAATATGTGTGGGCTTCTCTCCTGCACACCGTGATCTGCCTTGATAAATGTCTCAAAATAATGATTAAAAACCACAGATATGTAAGCATTTATGTTGCTAGAAATGTCACCCCGTGTATAATACAAAATAACATATACTGTGCACTTTAAATCTAAACTTTACCTAGAAATGACCACACGCAAAGTTCATATAATTTCTGTACATATATAACAATAATGTTACATAACATTTGATGCTCAGCTTATGGTTTTAGTTGTGGTGCAATGGTTGAATATGTACGTTTTTCTTTTTTTAAATCTATGTTTCATTAAGCACAAATACATGTAAAAGTAAAGGGTTTTATTTAAGAGTAAGTTGGTAATGTCTCATTATAATCAAATCAAATCAATCTGTATTGTCGTTAACCAGTTCATTTTGTTGTGCAGATGCTGGTGTATTCACTTGGTATGACTCTGTACTGGTCAGTTGATTTTCACCTACCTCAAAATCAGGTGGGAACCCCAAAACAAAGCTGTCATGTTTTATTCATTGCCATCACAGGCCCTCACCTCAGTTAATATAATTATCTCCCACTCTCATTCCTCTCAGCCGGTCCAGTTGAGTGACCATCTAAACAGCCTCCTCCTCAGCATGTGTGAGGACCTGGCCCACCGCAGGGTAAATCTCAACTCCGTCCTGGAAGCCTGCGAATCTCAGCATAAAGCCTCCATCCTGCCGTCACCCGCCAAAGTCATCAGACAGCTGGTGGAGGAGGTTTTTCATGAATCAGTGAGTCTAGATATACACCTACACTATTTCTGTTGGTGATGAGTTCAGCATTTCTCTGCAGGCCATTATGTCTGTGTCAGAAGTTAAAGGCGGACTACATAATGACAAAACAATTAAAAATTATGGCAAATAGTAATGGTTTCTTTTTCCAGCAGATGGACCATGGCTCTCTGCCTGACAGTAACGTCCCTTTGAGTGGCAGGAGCCAGATGATCAGAGAGAGGCTTCATGGTGAGCCTGGTAAACCTGACTTTTATAACGAGTTATATTGTAAATATTAATCATATCCAAAGCATCACGTAAGAGAGGGGAAATATGTGCATTACAGAGGAGTATGCTACTCTGCTCTATTATTATCATACACCAATTTGACCTTTGAAAAATGGTCGTATTCATATTTACAGAAAGTACTGGCAGTTGTTGCTCTTTTGAGTCAAGATGGTGTACAGGTCAACAGGATTAAAATCTTAACCTAAAGCAAGTCCAGGATTAGGCTCCTGCGAGAGCCAATAATCAGATGCTGAGCGTGGATGGTTCAGGCTAAACCCTCTGCTAGCTTCGGTTCTGTCCAAACATCTCAGTGTCTCCACGGAGCACAGAGACGGACAGGAATCAAACATTGCTGTCATCTTTCATCTCTCACCTGGTTGACAGGAAAAAGGGGGCCATTTTCAGACTTCAGCGAAGGGAGTGCTGAAGGGAGAAGATACTCAACAGACTCTGACTCAAAGTCAGGTACGTCAGGTGATGCAGAAGAAACCAAAACTGAAACAATGGTAGAACGATGGAAAACTTAAGTACTGTCAATATAATTTGTCTTGTTACTTATTACTGGTGTGTGGAGGTAATCCATAATTAAATGCAATGTTTCCATCAAGAAACTTCTCTTTGATGTGTGTTCCAGCAGTTAGATGTGTGGTTTGACAATGCCAGTGTCTGTTTCTCAGGAAGTTTAACTCAGAGACCTTGGAGACAAAGACCAAAGAGCTCTCCCACACCATTGTACCAATCTTCCTTAGACAGGTCTGTACTACATGCATATGTACACACCACCACCACAACCACCAATATTGTAGTTAGAAGAATATTCTTCAACTATTAGAGTGATCTGTGTGTGGATGTCAACATAAATAAATCCACCCGCGTCTCCTCTCGCACTCCCTCATTGTCTGTAGTGACTTTGGGGGGACATGACATTGTCTCAGAGTTTGACTTTTCCAACTTGTCTGCAGAACTATTACACAACCCGTCCTTCCCCACCCCTCTCTCTCTCCCCTCAGACTCCCTCGTGGGGTTCGTCACAGGGACAGCAACTGCAGTTGGCTTGGTAGGAGCCCCCACCACGACATCTCTCCCAAGGCATCAGCCAGATCTCATAGTCCTTCCATCACCTTCAGTGAGTCCTCGCTCAGCCTGAGCCAGAGGAAAGCTAAGGTAAGAACAGGGGTCTTTTTAATGTTTATGTGACATAAATGTATGTATGTTTTTGTAGAATATAAACAAAATGTTTAGTGCATGTCAAATGTCATTCCAAGAGCAGACAGCAGAGCATTTAGAGAAGCACAAAAGCTTGTTGGATGTGTTGCTGCTTCAAGAGTTTATGTCCTAAATGTTTGTTTTGTCAGGCTTTGGGTCCTGAGTTCGTCAGAATGTCAGATGAACAACAAATTGTTCTCGACCTTCCAGGATCAATTGTGGTAAATTTATAATTATAATAATCAATGTACTCAATTTGTATGTCAATTGTTGGTTTCCACACTATTTGAACTTCTCTTTTCTTGCACCCTAAATGTCTGTTTTGCATAATTGCATGTGCAGTATTTGTATGTATGTAAGTGTGTCTGTAAGTTTTTTCATGTCCATGTGTGTCTATGTGTGTGTCCACCACAGTCCAAAAAGGGACGCTCTTGTTCGTCTCAGAGAGAAGTGACTGTAGTGCTGCCTAACGGACAGTATGTGGTGGTCCGCTGTGACATTAAGTCCAAAGCAAGAGATGTGTTTGACATGGTGGTGGCTCATGCAAACTTGGTGGAACACTTCTACTTTGGTCTTGCCTTCCTAGATGGTAAGAGGACATATGGGAGCTAACATATCTTGATTGCAATGACTGCACATCACACGTTCAAAATACAAATTACGTTCAAAATATCCATTGTCCAACTTGTGATATTGTGCCCTCACAATTGGCATGAAGGGTGAACTTGTGATAATATTTCAAATATATTATATTCAAATAAAGTGTTTTATTAAGAGAAAACCAAGTTTTGTTGTTTCAGTCACTTGATCTGAAGTTAAAGAGGCTTTTTTTTGTCTTTCTGCAGATGATGAGTATTTCTTTTTGGACCATGAAACTAAAATCTCCAAAGTTGCACCTGACAGCTGGAAAAAAGGGCACATATCCTCTTTTTTGGTGTTCCTTCGAGTCAAATATTTTGTAGATGATATCTCCTTCATTTTGTAAGTACACTATTGGAGTTTTACTTACATGTAGTTAATTCATTTATAGAAATATACAGTTCAGAAACCTTGCTGCTTTTTACTTAATTGTTTTCCCCCTCTTTCCAAGACACAAACTTACTCGTCACCAGTACTACTTACAGCTGCGTAAGGATATCTTGGAGGACAGGCTTTACTGTAATGAAGAGACAGGCCTGTTCCTGGTTGCTCTTGCTCTGCAGGCTGAGTTTGGAGACTACATGCCAGAGGTACAAAGGAAAGAAAGAAAAAAAAGAATTCCCATATGTCTTTAAATATCTGCATCACCCATTGGTGTGTGTCACAGCAGTGCATTTGGTTGCTTTGTGTGTCTTTTTAGTTGTATGGTAAGAATTACTACCAGCCAGAGCATTATGTGTCCAAGAGGATGCTAGAGAAGCTGGCCCTGCCCAATGTCAAGGAAGAGTTGCCGAGACTACATGCCAGTCACGCCCAGATGCTCCCTGAAGAGGCAGAAACAGAGTACCTAAAGGTATCTGGACTACCAGCGCACCCCTCAAAACACAATAACACAGCTTCCATTATCCGGAAGCTGATTTTTTTGGGCTATTCTTTCACCTTGCAACATGCTAACTTAATAAGGATATGTATACACTATTTACTTTTAATGGGACTTACAGGTGAAAATCCAAATCCAAATGAGATGTAAATCATATGCCCTTTCACACAAAGACACACACATAAAAAACGATGTACCCATCAGATTGCCCAGCAGTTATCGGAGTATGGGGTTATGTTCCACCGTGTGGGGAGAGAGAAGAGGCCAGTGGTGGGAGAGTTGGTTTTGGGAGTCTGTTCCAAAGGAATCATCGTGTACGAGATGAAAAACCACATCCGGACTGTGACCAGACGTTTCCTCTGGAGGGAAACCGACACCATATCCACCGGGGTAAAAAGAAGTGCCGTTTCTGTCAGAATAAGATATTACTACAGTATACAGTACAGCTCATTTAGTTATGAAGCTCAAAGTAAATGCATGATGACTTGTGTCTGTTTTTCAGCGGCGTAAACTGATTATAGAGTGCGGCGGGCCCAGCGGGAAAAAGCACAGTTTTGTAACGGAGAGCTCAAAAATAGCACAGTACCTCCTGAACCTCTGCTCAGCACAGCACAAGTTTCATAGCGAGATGACGTCACGACAACTCAACCACACCATGATACCAGGTGGGAACATATTAGTGGTTACATATTAAAAGAAGGCAGCTCACAAAGGTCATAGCTGAGCATGGCAAAGAATAAATAACACCTGATTCTCCCCCGTTTCTCCAGATGAAAACATGGATAAGTACATGTCTGTCTACCAGGCTCGTAACTTGAACCTGAAACGGATGTCCTGCTCAGAGGGCATGTTGAACCATGTAGGTTTGACACCTGGTCAGTCAGACTCCATCTCCAAGTCCTGTGACGACCTGACCGCCAAGATGGAGGCGCGGCTGCGCCAGCAGAGAGAGATGAGGAGGGAGATGAACAGAGAGATGAACAAGGAGCTCGCTGACACAGGAGACCTCAGGGACATGAAAGAGCGACAGTGTTGGAGGTAGCCCTAGATTATAACAACACTTGTATTCTTCGTACAGAAACATATTCTCTGTGATTAATAATAAAATAGCTACAGTAATGCTACTGTGCACTTGTGTTGCAGCACTCCAGAGCAGATTCCCAGAATGATGTCCAGTGTTTCACTACAGAAGCAGGACTCTGATGCCTCTTCCTCCATACGAGGTGAATATTTTTTTGTGAACATATACAGAGGGGTGACAAATTAAAGGAAAAATCTAAGTTTCTTTTATCTTTAATTAGGTGTCGGACCTCCATGAGTCTCTTGAACAGCTTTAATCTTCATTAAAGATATTCCCTCAATTGGAATTTGGATGGTTGTTTTACATGTTGCTCACAAATCTCCCCTGGGTGTTTAATTGGGTTGAGATCTTGACTGTGAAGGCCATTACATATGATTTACATTTTCACACTTCCAAACCATCCAGTTACCCCTCAAGATGCCCTGTGTAGAAGCCTTTTCTTTAATTTCTTTTTAACTCATCTGTATGTTTAAATTTGAAAGGCATGGTGCCTCACTGGTTAACAATGTCACATCATGACAAGAATGTTTTCCCCATGTGTTTGGGTCTTATGCCACAGTCCAAACACATACAGATTAGGTGATTTGGAAATTTTAAATTAGCTGTGAATGTGAACTAACCCTTTGCTAAAGTTTTTTAATTAAATTACAGTAGCACATTTATCATATGTAAAACATGTGCTTTGCAGTTGATACACCCACCAGGACCCCACCAGAGAGAGAGATAGTCTGTGTGAACCTGAAGAAAGATCCCAAACTGGGCTTTGGTGAGTTAATTAAGGTGGGCTTAGCTGTGAACATGATGTAAAATGAATGAGCAGAGTTCCACGTTTTTGATTCTTTAACAGGAGGCATTTGTCTTCACTTCCTCTCTGGTCCTGTTTCAGGCTTTGTGATCGTGGGCGAGGACAATACAGGTAAACTTGACCTTGGGATCTTCATTGCTTCCATTGTGCCTGATGGGCCTGCAGACAAAGATGGACGAATCAAACCCGGTATGAAACACCAATGATGGGAAATGGAAAGATACATACACTGGCGTACAACTTAACACATAACGTAAAATATCTAGAGACAAAGACAAAGTTGGGCTACACTTGACAACCTATGTACAATTTGTTGATTTTTCCAGGTGGACGTCTCATCTCCCTTAACAAGACTAGTCTGGAAGGAGTAACATTTAGCGACGCTGCTGCCATCTTACAAAGCAGCCCTGAAGAGGTGGAGCTCATTGTATCCCAGCCTAAACGTAAGATCTGCTCAATGCTTTCTCCTCAGCATGCACAGTCTGACAAGTTCATAGAGTCATGCAAATATTCATAAATCATTGTCATGTCGTACTATGTATAGTAGTGACACTTAATACAACCTATATATGTACTGAGGTCATTTATCCCACCTGGTTGTTTTCCTGTCAGAGTCTCTAAAGGACATAAAGAGTTCGTTGAGTCAGAGCACCCTCGGTCTGGCGTTGGAGAGGGGCTTTGGGTCACAGACCACACTGAGTGGTTCAGAGTACCGTCCTGCTGTGGAAGAACTGGAAGAGGCCATCACTCTGTCCAACATGGCAACCCCTAAACGGAACAGGAGGCTTCACATTCCTGTCGTGCGAATACATGATGCCCAGGTTAGAACCAGCGCTCAGATATTAACTGTAACAAGAGATAAGTTACTTTGTCTCCGTGGAAGCAAAGTCGTCAACATGACAAAGCTGCTAAAAGATTTCAACCAGTGCTAATTGTTTCTACTAAGCACTTTGATTAATGTTATAAAACTCTGTGTTGATGTCATTCACCTGCACCAGAAGTGTCCTAATAACACTTGCTATCTTTTCCTCATTTATCCCTTTCTCAATCTAAACCTTTTTCTTTTTCTTGCTTTTTTTTTAGGATATGTGTTCCAGGTCCCCCTCCATCTTAAGTCTGAAAACTGGGGATCGATTTACAGTGGAGCTGAAGAAAAGCTGTGGTAGTCTTGGCATCAGTGTTGCTGTGAGTGAATAGTTTCACTTTTTTAAACAGCATTTTCCTTATGTACTCACATTATTTATTTTTTTATTTAGCTAAAACTAACGCAGTCTAATACAACAGTCCAGGCAATAAATCCTAAAATAAGAGGTTTATGTTGGAGGTCCAGCTTTTGGGCAAGATTTCTAAGTCTGGACCTCTTCACCAACTCAGTTGTTCTGTTGCTGAAGCCTCAAAGAGGTTCAAAAAATACACTGGAGATGATCAATGGCTGATGCAAAGAGTTTACTCTATAAAAGAAAGTTAGCCCTGGAGCTGAACTAAAGACAGAGTGCTTGTGCAGGAGATTTTATAATACAAATAACCCTATCCTTTCTAGGTGGAGATCAGTAATTTGTTTACCTTTTCCCTAGATTCTAACCTATTGTTGTCCTATAAATAATGGTGACATAATCTCTAAACTGGGATGGCCCGGCCCCCTACCCAGGCCGGTTCTGACCTGTTTCTGTTGACTCCAATAAGTTTGGGACTGTTCACCTTGAATGGTTTATCAGCCAACACACCCAGGTGCACAGTCGTAAATCTTCTTAATGAGCACAAGGGCTGTAAAACATCACCACTGACACTTTTTAATGAGCACAGAGGGTGGCTTAAACATTGAGGCGAAATCTGCAATACCACAATTTCAACTTAGATCAAAATAACAAAATAAAAGAAACACCTGCCAGTAAAACAGAATACAATTAAACAGCACTACAATCAATACTTCTCTAAAATACAAATCCATCAAAAACGGAACATTTTAACCTTCACAAGGTTAGGATTTACAGCAGGACTGTTTACATTTTTGTTAAGTGTACATAAACTGGAAACTGCCTTGTGTGAGATCAGCTCAGGCACACCAATTGAAATGACTAAATGCGAAAGGCCAATATGGTAACAAGCTACGATGCAAAGCAACTTCGATCCCTACATGCCAGTCAGTCAGTGTAATTTCTAGGCTTATTTGAGGCGTGTGACATTGATCAATCACTTTTTTGTAATCTTTTTACGCCAAAAGGGAGGAATAAACACCAACATGCGATATGGAGGCATCTACATCAAGAGTCTGGTGCCTGGAGGTGCTACAGAGCTGGACGGTCGCATTCAGATTGGTAATCTTTTTATTTGTCATTTTAATATATGTAAGGTTGTGTAAAAGTTTGATTTCATATTTATTTACAATTCCTTATCTTAATCTTTTTCTGTCACAGTGTTGTTTACCTTGAAGGACTCATCACCAGAGGATGTGATGAAAGCAATGTAAAATATATGCCACATTCGCCGCAGACTTCACCGTTTCTTTTAGCTTAGGGGAGACTATTTTTCAGCTTCTTTAAACAAAATATTAAATAACTGAATGTAGATTGAAGAATGGTGCCCAGGCCCTCAAAGGTCTAAAGAATGTAAAGGAGTGGAGAAGCTGATCTTGAGGCATTTTATGATAATATTTGTTCATTTGTTCGTAAATAGGGGTGCCACTGGTGCTGTGTCCACTTAGATTTTTAGATTTGTTAACATGTTCATCAGCCACACACACACACACACACACACACGCACACACACACACACACACACACACACACACACACACACACACACACAAACAAACCGTTTATGTACTGATGATGCTGATGATGATGAGATTTGTGTTTGTGCATATGACAGGTGACAGACTGCTGGAGGTTGATGGGTTCAACCTGAGGGGCGTGACTCACCATCAAGCTGTCTAGTGTCTAAAGACGCCTTGGGAGGTACACACACTCACACACACACACACACACACACACACACACACACATATGCACATGCAGTAAATAACAATTACAAACTTTTTTTATCTCTTGCTGATATGATTAATATCAGCACAATATAGCTGTTCTCTCCAGAAAAATGTTTTAAACAACATACGCATATGTTCAATATCAAAAGAGGGCGTATTCTGACATTTTTACCAGAATTTACAGAGTCTAGGTTCAGGTGATGATAATGATAATTCTGTTTATTTAGCTGCATTGATTTGTTGGACCCTTAGGACCCTTTGACCTTAAATCTTTTTGCAATGCACCAAAAGAAACACAGTTGCTGGTGATGCTGTACAATATTTTCTGTACCTTCTGTGGTTGTACATGTTGAAGTACAAACTATTGAATACATAAAGGGGGTGTATGTCCTTCTGAACCCCATAGGTGGTGAGCCTGCTGTTGGAAAGGGAGCCCACAATAATATTGGAGCCCAGACCTGACTCACCCTGCCCCCCCCTGGCCCACAGTCCAACATATACACAGCCCCCCAGGAATGAAGTCTCCATGGAAACGACCTTGAGTGGTCGCGCGAAGGACTACAGCTTTGTGACTGATGGTGAGAGGAAAGAGGAAGGGGCACATACACTCACAAAAGAAAAGATAGACAGTGTCAGGCACACACACACTTGCACACATGGCCCAGAGGTTACTGTGAGTCATCTGACAGCTACATTGTGGTGGCTGTCAGAGTCATCTAGAGCTGACGCTGCCTCAGTCCCCCGAGACTGCATGCACTGAAACCTTGAAGCTGCCTGTTCAGCTTAGTTAAAGAGACAGTTCCTCATCTCTACAAAGCCTTTCTTTCTTTACTGGAAATGGTACAAGGAAATGTTTAAAATATGTGCTTTTGTGCTTGCTGCTTTTTTTTAGATTTTGTCATTGGAGATATTCCTGCAAAAATAAATACTCCTCATAGGACATTATGTGTGTTTGGGGGATTGATAAACCTTTTTTTTTTATCAAAATGTACCAAATCGCAGCCCCCATTACAGATTAAAGATTACACAACACACATTAATGCTCCTTCCCCTCCATCTCCTTTTTCCTAGAAAACACGCATGAGGTGGTACTGAAGAAGAGTTTGTCTGGACTCGGCTTCAGCTTCAACATCTCGCAGCTGCACTCGGGGCCAGAGCGCGGCAGCGTGGTCCGCATTAAACGCCTGTTCCCGGGTCAACCAGCGCTAGAGAGTGGCCTGCTGCGAGAGGGAGACATCATTCTGTCTGTCAACAAAGAGCCTGTCAAGGACCTTTCCTACCAGGTATTTAAAATATATTTTAATCTTTACATATTTATACTGGTGAATAAACAACCAGTACATTTTGTTGTTCAAACATTGTTCGCTAATGGCTGCACAGAAGGTGATTCTGTCTGTGAATAAATAATTGTGAATGGGTTATTGAGGTATGAGCAGCTCTAGTGGCCCTGCTCTTTCTTAAGATCCTGGCCACGTCATTCGTTCACTAATCCTTTAATCTCATACTCTCAAAAATAGCAAGCTGGTTATGTCACAGCATTTGATGTGATTTAATCTTTTGTGTACTGCCAAGGAGTTACACAGTTACACAGGTGTATTCCAACGTGTAGATTTGCACGTTTTGAGTCTGCCTGTGCACAAACTTTCCCGCATCAACACACCCTTTTTTTGTTTCAGAGGGTTTTGTTCCTGCTACGCGGAGCTCCATCTGAAGTTCATCTGCTGATTTGTCGACCAGGTCCTGGAGTACTGTACGATGTAGATGACAACACACTGGTGAGTTCACGTGTGCCCAAGTAATGCACATACTATGTATGTACCACAGAAAAAAACAACTAAATGAGACCCAGTAATCCAGACAGACCATCTTACCTCCTGTCTGACTTTGTAGAGTCCTGCACTATTCCGTGAAGTTCGATCTCGGTCTCTGGACATCCGACTAGGAGAGGACTACAGCCAGTTGCTTAAGTTTCAATATGATCTCAAAATACTTGCCCAGAAGCAGGTCCCCACCCAGGAGGAAGATCTGACCAACACGGCAGAGGAAAGTCCGGAACCTCGTGCAGCTCCGGCACTCCCGGAGACCCAAGAGAGTCTGGACGATGAAGTGAAAGTCCACCAGACTCCCCCATCTCCTCCTCGCTTACCCCCGTCACCCACCTCACCTACATCACCTCCGTCACCAGTCTCGCCAGCCTCACCTGCCTCCCCAGCATCACCTGCCTGTGACTCTCCAGCTCCAACAGAGTCACAACCAACCACTGGGGAACCAGAGGAACAACAGGAAGTAGAAGGCAAGGAGAAGGACGTGGACGAGGAGGTGATGCTTATGGATGTCGGTCCTAAGAGTGCTTCAAACTATGTATATTCCAGGTAATGTATCGTATAATATTATTGCATTAGACAATAATACAAATATTTATGTCCCTTATTCCTCTCTTGGAGCTGGACATGCCAAAGTTTATACTTACATGTTTCACAGAGAAAATAGCTGCCAAATATTGTAGCCATTTCTGCAACAATGGATTTGACTTGAGAACTTCTTTAACATCAAACGGTGTATGAAAACTACTCTCCCATGTCAAGGTGAATGTTTTGTACCACAATAGTATGGCATTAACTTAGTATCACAGTAATAATGCTTGCTATTTTACTAGAATATTGGCATAACTAACGGTTTTGGCCAAATCGTGCCCACCTTTGAGCTATTCATTGACCAAGACTCCTGCTCAGTCATGGCTCATGGCTGTCAGCAACATCAGGGCAGCTAAGGAGTGAGCTGAGTTTAGTGTTTATAGTGTGCCATCTAACTAATTTGTTTAAATCTAATCAAATGATGAATTTATAAATTTTAAAAAAGCATATTAATTGATAAAGATGAATAGAATTTGCATTTAAATTGTGTACTTACAATTGTTTGTAAATAAAAATTTGAATGTAACTTTTTGTTATTTTATGTGCATGTCACAATTTATTTGTAAGTTATGTGTAGGACCCAATCAGAGCAATCAATCTGTTTATATGGATGTTATTTAATTTATGTATGTATTGTTTGTTTATCTGCAGTGGAGTCAGAGAGGAGGCAGATGGAAGTGTAACCTACTGCCTGATGGGAAATGGTCTGACTATCATGGCAGACGAAGAATACCTGACCATCAGCTCCACAATGGAGCCTCCTCACAGCCTCCCCTCCAGTCTGGCCTCTCAGACTCCAACAACCAACCTAACAGCCCTCCGCTCTCAAACCTTCAACAGCTCCTCTAATTTCAGGTCTCAGAATCCAAGCCTCGGCCCTCACATCTCCACTTCCACCATCTTGCCCCTCAGCCTCTCGTCCGACACCCCGACCACTTGCCTCCTGGCCCACCCATCTCAGCCACTCACAACGCAGCCACCGAAAGTCAAGCACCACCCGATCCAGCAGGGGTTTCTTCCAGGTCACTACAAAGCCATCTCCAAGAACAGTAGGCTTATGGCGTCTCCACCCCAGCCTCCTGCTTCACAGATGACCCCCATCACAGCCCAGGTCACGTCGTCTGTGCCTCCCTGCGCAAGTCCACCTGCCTCAACGCTGTCGCCCACAGTGCTGCCCCCTCCTGTCCAGAGCCACACACAGCTGAGGGAAGAACCAGAGAAGAAAGAAAGGCAATATAAGGATGACGATGATGATGAGGTTGATGAGGAGGAGGAAGAGAGTCGACGAAAGGCAAGTTTTTAAAAAATATGAGTTTTTACCCCAGTAGATTTATCCACCTGCAAAAAACATTTGAAAACATTTGCATGAGGTTCAGTGAATAGATTGGCTTTGGGTCAATTAACCAGTAATGAAAGTTAGCCAGTTATTTGGCTGTGTATGTTTTACATGTTCAGAAAATCAATTTAAAGCTTTGACCAGAACATTTCTAATGTTTTTTTACATGTAACATTTGAATTGTGATGCCACTATATACTCAACATAAACAAACAAGACCACTAACATAGATTTAAACTATTTCTGTCTCCAAATTTTTTTTAGCACAAATCCAATTTACCAAACCCTACAGTGTTACTGAATGCGTCACTTGTATTTTACAGAGCCCTAAGCTGCATTAGCTTTTACAGCAAATGTTAGTAGAGGTAAAGGAACTGCTTGTTTTTGTGAACAGGATTCACAGCAGTCAGTTAAGTTTAAATATAAACACTATAATATAGTGTAAGTTAAGTTTAAATATGAAATGATGACAATGATCATTTGGTGTTAAAGTTATTTGAATCATTTCTGTAGCTGTTAAATAGATAAATTGTCATTGTTTGTTGCCTTTCAGGGATTGGTGAAGGAGTTTGAGCTGACAGTGATACTGACCAAGTCCAGGAGTGGAAGCTTTGGGTTCACAATCACTCGAAGCAAGCTGGATAACTGCTACTACATACAGGAAATACTGGACAACCCAGCCAGGGCAGATGGACGACTGAGGGCAGGAGACAGGCTCATCACAGTACGCACAAACCCACACTCCGTACATTTCTGCACATTTAAAACCAACATTTAGTTGTGAGTTGTATCTATATTGTAGTGTCATTTGTTCCCAGGTAAATGGGCATGATGTTACCAGTGTGGCAGATGATTTTGCCATGACGATTCTCCGGTCATCTCAGAGAAGACTGAGTATGACCCTGGGGAGGGCAGTTAGCAACCTGGTGGCCCCACCTTCCTGTGACAGCCTGCCTGATGTAGTTCTCTACAAGACACCTTCAGGACAGCTAGGTGGGGCACTGTACATATTCTCACACATTATGAAAGCGCAGCACATCACCAGTATTAATAAATTGTATGTCTCGTATGTGTTTTGCCCTCTCCAGGTATAAAGCTTACAGGAGGCATTGGCAGCAAATGGCAGGGCATCTACTGTCTGGAGGTGGTGCCAGGCTCCCCAGCCAGCGAAGAGGGTAGTGTCCATCCCAATGACAAGATCCTCTACATCTGTGGCAGGTGCACACTGGGAATGACCCTGGAGGATGCAGTCAAAGCCTGTGAGATCGCCCCTCGTAAAGTTAAACTTAAAATCATCAGGTATGTGCCCTCAGAGGTTAGAGAGAAAGACACTGAGATAGGTGTTCGTTTAGTTTCTTTTGAATGACTCTACTGTTTGTGTCTGTCACAGAGAAGACCATCCAGTCAACCCCAAGGCTAAGTGGAACGGTAAGGGCATCTGATGGATTTATGGTATGGTTTCACTTGCTTGAGTTAACACGAGGACAGATAAACAGGATAGTTTGGTTGTTATATGCACTGATGGATTGCCTAGAAACCACATATTTTTGTGCTCAACTGAACAATGATCATTTGAGTTCAATCATTACCAGAAAGTGTTCCAACTTCTGGGAAGGCAGATGATTATGACTTAGCAACTGCACTGCAAAAGTTTCCTTGTACAAGTACAGTCTCGTTTTCTTTTGTAGGTCTGTTTGACTGGAAAAAAGATAGGAAGTTCTTTACTCGTTTTGAAGAGCCTGTTTCCCCAGAGAAAGACTCTCCTACCGAAGATGGTGAGTTTTTTCTTTCTCTCCCTCATTAATTCCTCTGTGTTTGTCTCCTCTGAACTCTTGCTTGTTCTATCAGCATCATAACTGGTTCCCTTTCACCCTTTTGCTTGTTGCTCTTTTGTCTGCGTGAAGCCGGAGCTTGGTGCTGAAAGATGGTTCTCTTTGCAGCTCTGTCTGTGTGTGTGTGTGTGTGTGTGTGTGTGTGTGTGTGTGTGTGTGTGTGTGTGTGAT
>JAVQJL010015858.1:0-13098 GCA_036024295.1 Nannoperca obscura
TGTATTTCTTTAAAGTTAAGACTAGTTTAAAGTCATCTTCATTGAAAAGTACAGTGCTTTTCCTTCAAAAATAAGGACATTTCAATGTGACCCCAAACTTTTGAACGGTAGTGTACCTCTCACATTTTATGTATCCACTACATGAACTGAAACTATTTTATTTCATCAATTACAACATACAACATTTTGTGCGTTACTGTGTGTGGGTCTTTACATATTTGCATGACACCTGTGTAGTTCCTGTGTGAGGAGATGTGTACTTACCCGCTTGAATAATATGAATTATGGACATTCCATTGTCTCATATGTGTGCATGTAGGCAAAATGTTCATCTTTGTGTGTTTTTATTCATAAATGTGGGAGAACTGTGAGGCATAGAAAGGGACCTGTGTGTGTGTGTGTGTGTGTTTAATGACAGCAGTGAAAGGTACGCCCACCCTCTCGATGTGGAGTTCCACGTCCTGCTGGGAACAGCTCTCGATCTTCTGCTCCACTCTCCTCACCAACGCCTCCACGTCTACGATGCTCTCCTTGGTGATGCTGGCGGAGACGGATGGCAGAGTCGAGTGTAAACAACAGATAGCACTTAGAAAACAAACTCATCTGTGTGGGAGGCTATCCGTGAGAATATTATTTCCATTTAACTGGGACTGATGCTTGTAAACATTTTTCATGGTTTGATGTGCAGAAGTGTGGGATGTGGGGAGGTGATTTAGAGTTGGGTGGTGGGGTGAGAACCAAATCACCACACATACTAAAAACCCAACAGCAGCTATGCCATTTGCTAACTGGGGGAAAGGAGCAAATTGAGATACCACAAGCTTGTGACTTTCATAGGAAAGCTCGCTATCTCTGATTCTCTGCGTCTATTTTCGTTTGGCTCAAATCGACAGGTTGCAGCAGGGTGGAAAATGTTTCCACACACTTTCTTTTGGACAAATTTGGCTGTCTGTTATGGAATAGCCCCCAAAATACACCATTACACCACAAATTCACTCACTTCAAAATAAATTCTGGGACCTAAAATGATTCCTGTCACCACATTATTTTTTCAAAGGAGCCAACTTCGACCCTTTGCTTTTGGAAAATGTCTGCTTCTGTGATATTGAAGATAATACTGAGATTTTGAGAAGTATGATGGCCAACTGTCTATCAAAAGGAATGGGTGCTATAAAACCTGCCCCCGCTCATCTCAAGGAAGATCACAGGATACATTCTAGTAATGTGCATAATTACACAGCTCCAGTTCCTTGAATAGTAATATATATATAATGTCGAAAATGAGGAGGCGTAAATAAGTGGAAGCAAGTGAGTTAGAGAGGTATTGAGAGGGAGCTTTTAGAAAGCGTGTTGCAAAATGGTTGCAGCTTACATTATTTTGTGAGCTTCTGCAAAGTAACCAGCTCAGGGGTAAGAATTCCCCCATAATACTTAAGTGAAAGTAAACTGCCATGTGAAGGGGAACCTATTTTTACTTTAGTCGCTATCGGTTTTCAAAGCAGTGAACAGGTTCCTGACTGAAAACCAGAGCACCATCAGAAGGAGTTTGTACAGCTTTTAAAGAGTAAAATTCAAGCACTTAAGGTACCAAGACCAAAAATATCCAGACTCTTGAAGCCTATATCATCACATCTAAATTGCCTCTACTGACCGTCATGCAGCGAGAGGCCAGATGGGAAACCCACTGTAATCCTTCACTCCTCCTCATTAAAAAGCAGTAATGACGGACTGGACACTGGGGTTCTTGCTGTTCTTCCAGCCCCACGACAGCTGCCGTGATAGTCCTTCCCCTCTAGCAGGAGATCAGTTAGATAAATAAATCCCCACATTAATGACCTCCTCTGCACAACCCAGAGGAGGGCGACAACACATTCAGCACACACCGAGGGAAACAGACTGAGAGTTGACAATATCAAGCGGAGATGAGAAATATGACTCGGAGAGATAAAGGGAGAGAGACTGAACCAATGTCCCAGGAACACAAAGTTTGCTCTTGGTGTTTATGGGTCACCACGTTGACTTACAAACTGGGTTTAACGTGGGTCCATTACCAGAGATACTAAAATATGTTTTGACACAAAATTATACTGACAACATACACAGTAAGAGATTTACTCTGAGATTACTACACCAAACCAGTTACATGCACTGGTATGTGCTAGTGTAAAATGTTAAGATAATCTAAACCAAAACCAGATTTGAACTCAGGTCATGAAATACACGACCATTACTTCAGCTGCTACTGTATCACTACATAACATAAGAGCCAAGAAGAGCCTAGACAATTGCCAAACGAGTGCCAAACATTACTCTCAAAGCCTGAGATCTTACTCAATCGAGCATTATCCTGCAAGACTTTACCAGTTTATCGCAGAGGCAAACAAAGAGATGGACAGAAACCAAAGATCTTGATGGAAAAAAAAAACAGGCCTATAACAGAAACAAATAGAGCAGAGCGACATTATGGTTCCCCTGTCTCATGCAGGACACCTGCTACTGCTTGATGTCCGTGTTCCATCTAGCGTAGGGGGAGCACAGTTCCCAGAAAAGACATGCTGCTGTTAGAGTGAGTGGCTGAATAAAGTGAGCAGCAGCTATGCAATTTTATTCATCTCCATTGTGTTGGAATGGAGGCAGGAATCTCAGTGACAAATGTCTCCACGAAATAAACACCAAAAACAATCTGCATGGCTACATACCAGTAGAGGTAAATGAGACATGTATTTTTAAATGTGGGTAAATACATCATTTAAACTACTTACATATGATATTTTATGCAGTGGTGGTGCTGCAGCTCTCTCTCTCACACACACACACACACACACACACACACACACACAATGATTATTTCAAACAGGTACACACATGATTACTGTTATTCCAGTTTTAGAAGCCGAATCAGCCACAGTTCCCTGCTGCTTTACACTCGGCTCTCCAAAAGGTACTAGTACGAGTTAAAAGCCGCAGAGCCTGAAGATCACTTAATTAAACTGTGTGAGTGAGAGGAGGATGACTTCGACATACAATATGTCGAAGGAGACTTCCCCAGTCATCACTGTCCTCGGCATGATTATGAGAGGATTTACTTGTAATCCAGGGTCTTACTCAGCTTGTCAATCATCGCACCAAAGTGTGTGAAACTAGCCGAGGGCCAGACAGCCACAGGAACTGATGGACCCACCTGTTCATAAAGATTTCAATATGAAAAAAACACATGACATTTTGATCCCAACAGCAACGCTCAGAAACCCTCTTGAAAGATCGTTACACTTCAGCGTGACTTTGCCATTTTTGAGTTCTGATGTAACACCATGTTATCTTGGCAACAGTGTCATCACTTTTGCTTGCTGCGTGGTTAGGTGAAAATGTATTGCACAACAAGCTAACTGCCCAACCACAACATTGCAGAACCAGATTGAGAAACGGCTCAAAGAAATCATCTGACAGTTATATTGAAATATTGTGAAATGAGAGTGATGTCCTGAACACAACATCCTGCAACATACAGCAAACTTTTCTACAATATTAAACAACATGCAGCTTGAAATCACTGGGCCTTCTATGCCTGTGTTCTGGGCCATTTCTAAAGCCACAAAGCACTGCAGGATAACAGAAAGCCGACGCTCAGTCTCAAGGACGGATGGGAGCATGTCAGGCGAGACTGTGGCGCGGTCAGGAGATTTTGACACTTCTAACAGAGTGGGGTCGTGTGTTCAGGCAGCAGAGGTCACGACTTGGGTCAGAGCAGCAGCGAACTCACCCTCATTAGAAAAATGTCCTGGATTTAGTTTCCTGTAAACCTCAACATACGGCTACAACCCGACCAGAGGCTTCTGGGGTCTCTTTTTATGAAACATGAGTATAATGAATGTGTGCAGAATGGTAATACATGCACATTTAGTATCTCTGACTTGTTTACATACGACTCATGCTGGTGCATGCATATACTCCATTATTCATTTACTTCATGTTTTTACATAAATCTGGCTGAATGTGTCTATGTTTTCTAAAATTACAGAAATATTTATTTAGCTGTTTGTTGTAGATGTTAACCAATATACCTGTTTGTAAATTATGTAATTCAGATGGTTTTGCAGCTAAGTCTTAAATGTTTGGGGGAAGTGAGAAGCCAAGCATGAGGTCACTGTCTCGAACAATAAGGGAGCTGGACACCAGTCCTAACGTTGTTTGACGCCGCCTTGTCAGTTATGTGCTGTTTAATTAACCGTTTTAAATAAAACTGATCTCTTTCAAACTTTTCGCAAGATACAGCATGTGATTGTTCCGTCTTCAGTCTTAGTGGAAGCTTTTTGTTTTAGGCTGTAAGGTTACGATAGCTGCAACTTAATGGGAGGCTTATTTTAAATGCAGCTATAATCTCTGCATTGCTTAAGTTCTTTATTATCCAATGTCAAAACTAACTGCCATATTGGTCTGGCAGATTACAGTTGTGGGTGTTTCCCTTTGCCTAATTTAGCGATCTGTGAGTTGGTGCAAGTTAAGCAATACATGATTATTATGGTCTTTCCCATTTACAAATATGGTGAATCGACCAAACAGTGGTAGTACTGGAAAACATATGCTTCCAAAACATCTGATGAATGCACTGTATGTTTTAGTAATTTACAAGAATTATGTCATAAATGTTTCCCAATTTAGAAATATTTAATAAAAGAGCCCCCTGGTGAACATCTAATGAAATCCTGAAGTAGTATTATTATTAGCCCCCCCTACACCCCTCCCCTTGCACTTTTAATAAAGTGCATATCCGCTGATAGTCGTGTTCATTCATAGACTGCCAGTAATGGGCTACAGTTTGGCTGCTAACATGACAAATGATGCGTGGCTCTTAAGTATTTCTTCCTCGTCTGATCCGAGCTGCTGTATCTGCCATCGCTACAGGAACCGCTCCATTAAAACACTGCTGTATCACGCCCTGTTAACAGCCAGCTTTTGTTGTCGAGTGAAAAATGATTGATTCCACCACCCTCCAACTCACTCAGAATGTGTGAAAATGGATTGGCGGATGATTAGGGCCCAGGATTTTCCCACCATTGTTCGCGCCCCCTCTGGCAGGAAGAGCAGTCTCGGTACTCACTTTGCTGCAAACTTGACCATCTGCTTGCTGGCACGATCCCCCACAGCGACCAGTGCCTGCACGTTGAACTGCTGTTGACGCAGGACCAAGAAGCACTGCTTCCCTAAAAACAAAACCATAACAATAGATATAGTGCCGGGCAGTTAAGATCTCTTTCATGCAAGATTAACAGGCTTGTCACAATAAAAAGCTTCTCTGACGCAATAATTGTTTGTTCAGTTAAAAGTCTGTGTGTGACTTGGTAAAGAAGGTACCCCCCCCCTCCAGCTGTAAGGATATTCCTCGTCAACTACAGGTGAAGTGTTAAACATTTGTGAACGGAACCTTCTCTTTGAAGAGCACTGTGTGGAGAAAGAGTGATTGCTACCTTCCTAACAAACACACACCTAGGAAGAGTGTAAACATGTTAGCCAACAAAAACTCAGGGCAGTAGACAGTCGGACCACCCAGGTACTTTGATGTTTGTTCCCTGTGAGAAAGGGGTGGGACGGTGGGGATAATAGCAAAGCCAAAATCCCACCAACAGACGCACCTCATCCCAGACCAAATCAGGATGTTATTCTGCTCACACGGACATCCTTACAGCGAGCAGAGAGAATGAAGACATGAGTGGAGGAGGATGTGACTTTTGACTCTGGAAGTTATCTTGGAAGGAAATGGCTAAAAGATCATCACTGAGACAGAAGCTTATTTGTAATCACACGTTTAGGACAGCAGCAACCAGGCTTGATGTTTCATACAGAGGTATAATGACCTGGCAAAGCTGAGTAGGTTCATTGTATTCAAATAGAGCAACTTCGTGGCTGGCGCCCGACAAACAGAGGTTATGTGAGCCTCCAGTTGGCAGTGACATGCTAGTCTGACAACGATATCAAAAACACCCTCAGGTTGTCAAACTCTGCTCTGTAAGCGTCTGCGCAATCCCACAGAGGCATAAACTGTCGAAAATGGGGGATGTTTGGTATGTTGTGTTACAAGAAAAGTTGCCTGTTTAATTTTTTGTTTCTGAAAGTCATCATTGATTAGCCTGAAGAGAGTGATGTTAGTCTTCTTGGTCATGTGAGTCAAAAGCAACTGTTATTGCAGTTTGGTCTTGAAGAGAACAGAGTAATGTGGAGAACTGGCCCAAGGGCAGACATTTTAGACATTTCACTATAGTACACCAAGGATTAGCACAGGGGTCTTCTAATCTTGGCTGTTTGTGTCTTTCACACAAAAGAACTTCGCTCTAAGCTGAGAAAGGTGGACAAAGATGGGGGAGTGGTCTCACCTTTGGCTCTGCTTGTGTGGACTCGGGCACGCAGCCAGATCAGCTGGTCAGCCTTCTCGAGAGTAAGGTCTTGGACCCGCACCAATGCCCTGTCTGGCTCACACACACACACACACACACACAGATATACACAAAAATGTATTACTTCAAAAGACCTCTCTGTTTCTATGCAAAGAATCTCACACCCCTGCTACCGCCCGCATGCACACTCCCAAAGGCAGAAAGTAATGTGAAAAAGCATGCGTGTGCAGACGTATACACAATAAAATGCTCAAATTACAGACGTGCCTAATAAATAAGACACACTAGGAGGCCTGCTGAAAAGCTGTCTAAATCACCCATTCTCTGTGGGCTTCATGACAAATTGACTCCAGTTTCACCTGTGTCACTCAGAGGCATGCTTTCTCCTTATTATCAGCGAGCAGGAGAGGCAGACACGGAGGCTGCACCAGAGAAAACAGAGCCGCGCTTTTGGCTGAGAACTCAGCGTCAACCCACATGAAAGCCCGCACCCTCCGCCACCTCCCCCAATCCCCGTCCCAATGGCTGGGCTTGGCATGCAGGTGAGGGAGGCCCCCACTTTGTTTGCTGCCACTGGAGCTGAAAGAGCATCCAGACAGATGGACGACCTGGACAGGTCCGCCTGCTGCCTCATCCATCTGGGAGTTATCGTACACTATTAGTTACTGCAATTATCGCTGCTGCAATCGTCACCACAGAAGAAACCAAAAGCAGTCTCTTGTGATGTTTATCAGCTGTATTCTTGTTATCTGTAACTTTTGACAGCCAGACTAAGGTAATCTGAGACGTTCTGGATCAGGAAGTCATCTTGTATCCAATCATATAACTTTTGGGATTTGGAGTTGCTGCACGTTCTCTTTTTTAAGATGTCCTACTTTTTTTCCCTCTGTGTTTATTTTCTCACCTCAAGAGTTGATGATAAGGTGAAATATGCTATTTAACCATTTGTAGCAAAGTATCCATGTTCATCTGGCATTTCCCAACACGTAGCTGGCCCATGTGTGACTTTTATATCAAGGACTTGCAGTGACGACTCGTAATGTTCTTGTGTCTTCACAAGATGATGGAAGGCGTGCAGGTCAGCCACCCGACCCTGATCTTGAACCGACCTTGCTACTATAACCTAGATGACAACTGCACCAATCTTTTTTTTTATTATATTAACCAAATTTGAAATATATACATCAAGCGATCTTTAAATTAACTACTATCTGTGATAAGACAGTGCCAGGTACACCAAAATAAGTACAAGACAGCAGAATGTAAAGCAGTGGGCTTTTCAGAGGGAGACTTCCACTTCTGGTAAATGTCAGATGATTGACAGGAAAGTGAGAATGATGTAGCACAAAGATAACCTCAACGCTGGAATGTTGAAATAATATTAACACAAGACGTGGACAGCAACATGGACCACAGGCACATAATGAAATATACTAAAAAAACATCTAGAGAGAGGCAATGTGATGAGTTGAGACAGGGATGAGCCAAAATGTTAATTCTGTTTGTTTGGCTGTTAGGTAGACTGATGAGCGAAGGAAGTAGCTTTCATACTAACCCAGTTTTTGTTGGGACTGGACCATAGCCGGCACACCATATCGGTCCTTGGCAAAGTCCTACAAGAATAAAAGCATGACATCTTAGCAGTCGAGAGCGCTCATTTCATCACAACAGCTAAATAAAAACATCACACACTTCCTTTAGCACATGCATCAACTGTCTATTGTCCTCAAAGGCAACGCCAACACTTTGACTTCATCAAGCGTCAGTCTGTCTACTACATCTGAGATAACAAACAGACAGAACAGATAACGAGGCTTATCAAGATTTTAGGAGAAAATTGTCGGAACAGAAAACAGAGCTCAGTTCGCAGGCATTTGCATAAAAACTGTTGCAAAGGTGTGAAAGCAGAGGTAAAATCTAAATCAGACAGAATGTCAGGCAACTGGTCTTAAAGGATAAGTACTGTGATCCGTAGGGGATACTTACATCTTCCTCTGTGCTTTGTTGTTCGGCAGTCTGAAACACAAAGGGACGGTGGGGGCTTAAAGGGCATTGCAAGTGGCTGGGAAATAACAACAAGAAGGCTATCTATTACATTCAAACATCAAAAAAAAATTCAAAAACATTCCACTTCAAATGGAGCAACTTGAAAGTTTTGCTACAACAGTCATGTAAATTGTGTTTTCATCTTGTGCTATCAGAGGTTTGAATAAAATTAACAAATCATAGCTCAGTCCTGGAGCCAAGCCTCGGATCCCAGGAATGCATGGCTCTTCTACACGTTGCTCGCAACACATCACAGACAATGAGTAATGGCAGCAGGACATATTGCTTTGTAATAGAAACGGCCTAAGTGGACAGATTCTTTATCTCTGCACCGACTTCTAGGCGAACGACTCCCAGAGTGCTATGAGATTGAGCCCTGGCAAAGTTACAATTCCATTTTCTATGCAAATTGATATTGGTGTGAGGAAATGGCTGGTGGCGGTGGAGTGAATTGGAATCACCCATCCTTGATATGATAATCCAGTCACGTGATGGATGATATCGCAGCTTATGACCAACTAAATACGGACCTGCTATAGCCATCAAGCAAGTGACCCACGCCGGAGGTACTAAAGTGACACGTGTCAGCACAAAAAAAAGTGCACTACAGCAAATAACACAGCTAACAGACTCACTCAATAAACATTCAACAGAGCTTTCAGGTCTTACCCTAGGACATGCTTACTATGCCACACTGTCATAAGCAGCAGTAGCCAGTGTATTAAACACCTGCTTCTTCCATGAAACATGCTGACTGGATGAATTCAGCTGGAACTTTGTGCTTTCACCTTTAAAAGCCACTTGACACAGTGTCGAGCTGGATTTTCTAACCATGGATACAGATTTCATAATTTATCTGCTGCAGAGTTTGCAGCACCGATACCAATTCTGGCAAACCTTACCACCAATCCACATTAAATACTGAGCCAATGTGAGTTAATTTTGATACTTTAAGCTACATCTGTTCCTCCTCACTTCCTGCACATGCTTCGCAAATAATATTTTTTAATGTGAACGTTGACCATGCCATCATGGTTAGCTAAAGTCCCCAAAGATTCGTTTTTCTACAAGTACATTTTCTGCACTTTTTGTCTGGATGTCGTTTGGAAACACTTTATGGATGAAGTAATGATTTTTTTTTACATAATTAATAAAGCTGTGGCTTAGAAAACAAGAACTGGCGTTAAATCTTATTAACGACATTTTTGCAACTGGAGTAAAAAGAACACAGTGGAGGAACAATGTAATGTTATGTTAGCAGGTTGCTTTTGGTTTGGAGTTGGGGGTTCCCTTAGCAGACACACACAGGAAGTGCGAGTGCAGAATCAGATCTGATTCGGTATATGATGGCAGCTCAGTCTGATTGTCAGGTTTGCATTTGTAGTGAACAGCAGATATATTGGAGCACATCAAAAAAATTGTATAATAAATGTTGAACTTGATTAGAACAATATATAGTTTAAATATGCACAAGCCTAAAAACATGATGAATGTTTAGATGCTATGTTTTGTAGTTACAGCCTTCCATGAGAATGATCCCAGTGAGATTCGTGCAGTGAGAGGCCGCTGGTTCTGATCTGGTATCAGATCAGAACTTGGTAACAGAAGATACCCTGAGTTTGGGTATTGGCATCCGTACTGGGCCAGAAGAAAACTGATCAGTGCACCCCCAAAGTTTATAAAATATCATGTCACTTCAAATATGTCTGTGAGACACAAGAAATGTGGCACTGTATGTACAGTGAAGTACAATGTTTAATGTCCTTTTTAACATGCTGTTCCGTGAGCTGCATGGAAAGAGCTATATATAGCTATATGTCGTGCACTTGGTGTAAAAGAAAACAGCACTTTGTTTGGGTGGAAATAAACAAAGCAAAAATGACAGGAATACTTAAACAATGGACACTGTTGCCCGCGCCCCGCAGCTAGCCAACCCTCCTGGCCCCACAATGCCCAGCTGAACTGCACGTCACAGCCATACCAGCTGTAAGACGGGGCGACGGATGTGAAACAACAAACCAGGGGGGAAAAGAAAAATAACACTGACCAGCTTGGCCTGTTTTTCAGCCTTCTTTGCAGCTTTCTCCGCTTCCTTCTGCTGTTTCTTCAGGCCTTTCTTTGACTGAGCCTGTTGCTGCTGCTCCTCCTCCGTCGCCCTGCAACAGGAAGAGATGCACAACATAAACATTTAAGTCAACTTCCACCTTCTACTTCTCCTGCATCTTATGAGGAAGTTATTGACCGCCTGGGAAAATTAATTCGGAGCCATCATCACCTCCAGCTTTTAAGTCTGCGCTACCTTTAATCCCATTGTTATTTCGAACAAAACAACCATAGCCTGTGTGAACGGAGGGATAGGAGATTGGAGAGTAGCTAAAGCAGAGATGTCAGAAAATAAGATTAGCTAGATAAACACTACTGCTTTGAGAAGACAGTAGTCTCAGCAGCACTTTCACATCCATTATGGAATTTGTGAATAATACAGATTATCCGATTATGATAACATTTAGTCTTATCTGAAAGTAAAGGTGTCTTTATTTTCAAAATGCTACTGTTTGTCTATAAAGTGAAGTTTGTTTTGTGGCAGCAACAGGACAGTAGACTTGATACAACGTACACTCTTATCTAGATGTAACAATGAGGCCACAATACAACATACAGGGCAGCAGAAATCAACATGAACCAAGTGTATGAATGTAGTAAACTAACACAAGCCTTAGATGAGTGTCACAAACGGCCATAAATGGGTGGCAGTCAAACAGTCTGACACTAAACCACAAGTTTATATTTTGTATTTCATTTTAACAATAATATTTAAAAGAACTCTACTTTCATATTTTGATAATTAAAAAGATCGCATTTGAAATCAAAATACAGAATAAAGAGCAAGTGATTTATGCTTGTCTACATCAGTGCAACACTGCGGCAGCTAACTGAGGAAGTGATATGAAAATACTTAGTAAATAATATCAAAGACTAAAAGTCTGCACAAGATAAAGCTGAAATAAACCAGGTGATCACAGCCTTTCTCATTATAAACAGTGTGAGCTTTGCCCTTTTCCAAAGCAGACTTGAATTCACTGTTATAAACGTGCGCTAATGCTGCAGATGAACAACTGAGTGCTGTTTGGTTTATCCTGATGACCAGGTGTCTAGACCTGAAGGAAGTCTACGAGCAATATTGTTTCTCCCGTTTAGTCACAGGAAATAACAAGGACCAAAGGCCAACTAGAAATAGAAATAAAGACTAAACAAGAAACAAAAATAACAACAGTGAAGTCCTTGTCATCCAAGGGAGGACTTCAGACCAGGTTTTACACTTCCCTTACGGCCACATTTAAAACTAAAACTGTTCCAACAACCTGCAGACAAATCTTTTATGATTTCATCCTGAATGTTATAAGTTAGTCCCACTTCAGGCTGCACTAAAGTCCCATACTTATCAGTGACACCTGAATGAAAATTGGAAATTTTGTTAATGGTTCTGCTCCATTACTGTTTTGGAAGAGAATAACATTTGCATATGTAGAACAAACAAACAACTAAAAACATACATACGAGTAGCCCACTGCTAACTGGTGTTATAGTTGTGTTTTGAACCTGGACTACACCGAGTCAGAGTGTGGAGTAGATTAAGAAAGATGCACTCTGGTTTATTTATATGTTCCACCAACCAGTTGAATTTGTTCTACTGGATCAGCAATCTTTTTTCCCCTCAGGCAAGCGAGATCAGTCTGACTGTCAGGAACAGCTGTCCACAAAACACATACAGTCTGCTCTCAAATCAGTACACAAACAAACTTTGTGGTTGCCCTTTCTTTACACAACGTTAAATCCTCATGGACAGATGATTATATGTTGCACAGTTAAACAAAAACAGCTCATCCCATTTGGCAACTGACAACAATCAGTAAACTACCTTTACTCAATAACAGATGTCATAACAACACCTTTCCAACTGTTGTATTCATAAAAAGGACAATAAGTAGATAGAACAGTTGCAAATAAAACACATTATCAGTCTGTTTATGAGCCTTAGTCATCCAAAGAACAAGTTACCAGGACAATTAAAAGTTCTTACATTAAAATGCAATCAAATGCAAATGCCCTTACATTTGTTTCACAATATCAGAAACAACTTTTACTATAATGCAGTCCAGTACCATAGAATTGAGGTAACACACAAATAACTAAAGTAGTAATCTCAACTGAATAATGTAGTATAGCAGGGCTGGTATATTGCATTGCAAAACATCACAGGATTGTTTCTGTTTTTCTGGTGACTCAGCATATTTTGTACAATATGTTAAGAGTAACTTATTGTAAACTAACTCCACCTTGTCTGTAACTCCAACTTTAAACTGCAAATGATGTGGCCCTGGCCCATGACCAGAGGACCAACTGACAGAAATGAATCAGTGGAATGTGCACGACCTGACAGGTTGGGATTTGCCAACTCGTTTTATAAAGATGACAGTTAAATATTGTGTTGTACGTAGTTAAACAGTAAGTGTGTGGAGGAATATGACCCAAGATGTTAACTGAATCATAGGGAGCCAAAGTTCAACTCTGTGTCTATGCAAATGCATTTTTTTTAATTCACATTTCAGCTTATAGCTTATATATATATATATATATATATATATATATATATATATATATA
>JAVQJL010015864.1:0-10122 GCA_036024295.1 Nannoperca obscura
ATATATATATATATATATATATATATATATATATATATATATACCACCACTGCAAATATAGGTTCAAAACATAAGCTTGTGTTTTATCAATTCATTCTAATCTACTCACTTTGCATACTACAGTACCTTGGCATGAGCCAATGGATGGCTTGTAGTGTAGGTCCCAAGTGTTGCTACTCCACTTTGAAAAATTGCTCTCTGAAACAGTCCTTTTGCTTGTGCAGACAGAGTCTGTTCATAAGAAAAGAAACATATGCAATCACTTGACAAATGGACATGATAAATAATAATTTAAAGATGCACAAACACATAAATTACCATTAGCATTGAGGTTCTCACATTTGGGTCACTAAAACATGCTAAATATGTATAAATGTGTGTTGGAAATCATGCTCCTATCATTTCACTATCAACACATGCTGGTTCGGTTAACATGTCTTCTTTCTTTCTTTCTGTGATGGTTTTTTTTCTACCAGTATGGATGCACTGATGCCTCCTGCAGATTCTCCAGCGACTGTGACAGTTTGTGGATTGCCGCCAAAGGCCTCAATATTTTCCTGCACCCATCTCAGGGCTGCCAGCTGATCCAAGAAGCCCCAGTTGCCTTGAGCATGTTCGTCTCCAGTGCTGTGGAACAGGTAACATCAAGACACTTGATTTGGATTATTAGAGAATCATTTCACTAAGAAAAGTCTGGAAAAACTGTCTTTGGTATACTGTGGATGTTTTCATTTTATTTCTTTATTTGGAACACGTGACAGAAATGTGATGATCAACACAATTCCTTACCTCAGGAATCCCAGAATGCCAAGGCGATACTGAATAATAACCATCACTAGGTTTTCATAAGCAGCTAATGGAGCGCCATCATACTGAGATGCTGCACCCATTAACAGACCTCCTCCATGGATCCACACCATCACCTGACACAAAACACAACACAAGACAGAAGCCTGCGTCACTTAAGGTATAAGCTCTATGTGAGTGCATGATCATTGTATAGAGGATGACATAAGCACTGAAAATAGTTGAAGTGTAAGCACTGTAAGCAATTGAAATGTCAGTTGAAGACTAAGACATTATAGCCTTTGCACTGTCTAATAAAGAAGGAGAAATGAAAGCAGTCAAATTGTCAGTTGTTATGTAAACAATCTAAATTTCAGTTGGTCTAGGGATTGAAAGCAGTTAAACTGTAATTTAAAGACATGAACACATTTTAAATATCAGTGGAAGTGTAATGCTGAAAGCAATGGAAGTGTCAGTTAAAGTAAAAGCACTGAAAGGAGTAACCACTGAAAGCTGATACACTGTCAGTTGGTGAGTGCTGAACGCTATTAAAGTGGTATTTCATGTTTTATTTAAATACTGTAAACAGCTGAAGTGTCAGTCAAAACCATGCTTTTCATTGTCACTGTGCTAATCTTCTTATATGTTGTTCACACAAAACGACAATAAAATCACGTAAAGTAGTAACCAGAATCATCAGAATATACGCAGACAGACATCTTTACGTCAACAAAGCAGTCTAACAAGCTAACCAAACTGAAATAACCTAACCAATACACTTTCCCATAGCACCTCTAACATAACTACACTTTAACTTCCAGACTCCAATTGAGTCTTAGATCCACTAGCATCATTGATTTGTTTTGGACGCTTTTTTAAATATGTTGTTAGTGTGATTATGATGATCTGTCTCTGATTAGGGATGTTATTAGCTAGCTAGCTTGCTAAACATTGTACTGATTCAGAGGCAATTTATTCCGTGCTGAAGTGAAGAGCGACAACCAGGCCTATTTAAAGTATTCTTGATGCAATCAGCTACACCGTGGTGATCTTTTTTCAATTACAAATAGGCTACACATAATAATGACAGAGCAAATATTCTGAATATACTGTGCTGTAACGTTATTGTTTTCCATGGAAACGATGGCAGGCACTTTTCATCAGTGCCCTGCTTTGGTTTTAGTTTATTCAGACCTTCACTGATTGGCTACAGAAATTTTAAAGGCATTGGCTATGCAAAACATGAAGAGGGGTTCATTACCCTACGGAAAGACAATGTTAAAAGCACAGTAGAGCTGGATGTATCACGAGACAGGTGGGAAAAAATAACGCATCAGAGATCGATCATAATCACGCTCAATGAACATGATTCTGACCATAG
This sequence comes from Nannoperca obscura, assembly GCA_036024295.1. Taxonomy (NCBI): domain Eukaryota; kingdom Metazoa; phylum Chordata; class Actinopteri; order Centrarchiformes; family Percichthyidae; genus Nannoperca; species Nannoperca obscura. The sequence continues at coordinate 2,168 of JAVQJL010015864.1, forward strand.
ACTGTATTTAAAGATGGACGACACATCCCCACTTCCTCCCTTTGTACAAAATGAAGACAAAATATCCCAGATATGGGAGCTGCCGTCTTGCACTGTTGACATCATTTGGAACCAGAGTCTGCTCAGTAGTGATCTGCAGTGGAGCCACGATATCGAGTTGCCTGAACCAATCATAGCACACTCACTGTTGTCAATCCTGACATGAAACCCCATTTTTATAGCATCAAATAATTAATTAAAACCAAAACACTTGAACAAACATCAGGGTTATAAGAACTACCAAAAGTGACAGAAACCATCTTTGGGAAACATTTATTCGACATGTCCCATCTGCTAACATGGAGGGGGCGGGGTTTATGACATATATTGCAGCCAGCCACCAGGGGTCAAATGTTTTGGCTTCACTTTTGGCTAGCTGTAACGTCGACTATCTATACAGTCTATGGATGCGACTAGTGAAATCAGTGAAATAGATCCTGAGAATGTGTTAGAGCATCTCAGAGCCTAGAGGCATGGTCTCTGTGTTGCCATAAAGACACTTAAATAATGAAATCAAACACAAACTGAAGCTCAGTTTGAACAAAATGAATGAGCAGGCAACATACTTGACATCACACAATGAACAGCTCTATAATTAACCTAAAGACAGGGTGTGAACTAAATAACATGAACATCTTATATTAGAAATCACTCCAGTACAACATCTTCATAAGCAAGTCTCTCCCTTCACAAAGTTAGCATTAAAGGCAGGGCTGTTCTACTGGATTGCATTTACGCTGGAAGGAGACTCTGTTATTTTATCCACACCTTTATATACACACTGTCTCTTTCACCCACCGGTAGTTTGTCCCCTTTCGTTGCCTCAGCTGGAGTGTATACGTTCAGATACAGACAGTCCTCTGAAATCTCTGGTGGGGTGTATTGAATTGACATGGTCCTAGAAACATTTACAACTATTTCTGGATCCTGGATACACCTGAGATAGATAGAAAGAAAGAGAAGAGGAAGAAGCAAGTGTCATCCAGAGACATCCTTTGGTGATGCAGTGGTCGCCCAGTCTTACATGGGGGGCTGGTGCGTGCCATCTCTCTCCCCCTCCCAGGGCTCTGTATTGTGGGGAGCAGCCAGGCGGAGGGGCCCCACAGGGGGCTGGGCGAAGGGAATTCCCAGGTATTGCTTCACCCTCCTCTCTGTGCCTTTCACTGTCACGTATTCCCCTCTGATTCGGCCATTTTCCAGGGACACCACAAGGTCGTCACTCCCTGCTGAACATAGTATGTTTTTGACCATGCCAGTAATTTTGCAAAGTTACACATACTGTATATTTGATATTACTGACAGCCATTTTCAAAGCATGCTATACCTTGATTACCTCCCTTATGCTAAATATTCAATCGGATGAAGGACTAAAACTTCAATTTCTCATTAAATGCATTGAACCTAATAGTTTCTTTGTCTTGTGTCAAAACGTAAGCATTCTTTGGAGAATTGTCAATAGCAATGTAAAGTAATGTGAAGATGAACTGAATTAAAAAGCAAAGATCAACCCACCCAGGTGTTATGCTAGAGAGGACATAGGTGTAATATGGATAAGAACTCTGTTCAGATACAGAAGACAATAGAAGTGATTAGAAAATTCAAAGTTCTTTGAATAAATGTGCTGTATAAATGCAGTTCATTTCTATTTGACTACTACTGCTATATGTCTACTGTATAAATCTGCAGCTATCCTCATACGCATTCTTTGTTTACTTTAGTTACATTTTGAAAACGTAAAGCATGTTGAATCATTTCTGACAGAATGTATAATGTGAGATAGCACATTCCATACAGTCAGTACAGAATGTGTCTAGACAACGGTGATACACACTGTTTTGCTGCCAGTTGTTAGTGATGATTAGGTAATTGTGTTAAAAGTTACAAAGTATTAGCAGTAGTAAACAGTGGTGGAAAGTCACTAAGTTGGGTTTCCTTCCTGTTGGGTTTAGGGTAGGACTCAAGGAGGCTTCTTTCTAAGTCTGGACATGATACATGTGCATACCAAATTTGGTGAATGTAGGGAAAATGTGCCGCAGGTGCTAATTCGTTAAAAGTTGGTAGGGGGCACTGCTGAGCCATTTTGCCACATTCGTGCAAGACCCATAAAATTTGTGACCATTTGTGAGCAAAATGTCATGAGTTTTTGAGCATGTTTAGCTACTGAAAAGTCAAATTTATTTGGACAAAGAATAATAACAATTCCTTGAAATACAATAGGGTCCTCGCACAAGTTCGTGCTCGGGCCCTAACTACAACAAAACCTGTAATGTCAGTCGAGGGATTATTTAGTGGGTTTGGAAAAATCCTTAAATCCAAAATTCCTTTATAAAACACTCATACAGCGGTCAAGCTACAACAAAGCTGTTACTGGTAGCTACTGAAAAGATGACAATATGAACAGGGGTTCTTTTAGCCACACGTAAATATGGTCATGCTTTGTCTTAAATAACTTATTTTTGTAATTCTTTGGGCTTATAGAAGGTATTAGAAAATTGTACAATGAACCTATGCATCTGTCATTCACAGTGAGTGTCCTGCCCTAATATGAGGTCAAATGAAATGTTTTCTTACCGAACACCAAATAAAGTGATATTTTCTTACCTGGGGTTGCCTGTGCTATCACTGTCAGCACAGGAAAGAGATAAACAATGAGCAGCGCTGTTCTCATCCTGACCAAGCCTGAAGAAAAGACTGAACGAATTACAGTGTACTTTCTTTGAAATAGTCCTCAGCCCCTGTTCTGGCCCTCTAGCACCACCCCTCCTACACACACATTCACTTATATTGTGAATATATACAAACATAAAATGAGAACATGCACTTTCAACCTCCCAAACACAAATCACAAACAAGCTCATTATGTCACAACCGCAGCTCAGCAAATATAGTATGATCTCATTGATTTAACCTCCAATGCATCACAAGTAGAACTCTGACCGCTGAGTCAAAAATGATAAAATCCTGCTCTTTGACCACTACAGCTCAACGCTGCAAGCCATCATTTCTGTACTGCAAACTTTCTATTATATACTAAACACTCAGTGTTATCTTACTTCTGAGAGGTGCTGAAAACAATTGGATTTATTAATTAATAAAACTGAAATGTATTTACTGTGGAGTGGGAACTGGCTTTACGAATTTAACTGCTCACATTAGGCTCATGCCCTTCTGTCAATTGTAGCTGTGCACACAGAGACAGTCCGTTTTCTGAAAGAATACTACTGGCAAAGATATTGTTGGTTGTTATTAGTGATTAGTGAACTTTTGCTTCTCATGTCCTTGCTGACTCACTTATACGGTCATTTTGTTTTTCATATCTGTCATTCTTGGCAGATATGAAAAAGATACACATGCTAATAAAACACAATCTGGCCACAGTATGTCATCATATGCTGACAACTAACAATAGTCCATAAAAATAAATGGCTGTGAATTGACCCTAACTGAAATCAGGAAATTGCGTCATGGTCCAAACAAACAATCTGGAAAATTGATTAATGACCAACATTTCCCGTAAGTCACACACATCCACAACACTATCCATTGCTGGACAGAAACATGAGTGGATACTGTGTAACATATCACTGGAGAACATACCAGAAACTAAGGAAGGCTTCTAACAAGTCATACCTAGGCTGCCATTGCAGTAAAGGTTTCCTTCAGACGTGATTAAGACATACAAACTGATATCACATTGAAAAACTGAAGAAAATGATGTGAATCTAGGCACCTATGGTGATTCTGGAGTGACATGTTAGACAGTACATTCCATGCCTTTCCATCAAACACCAAATGAGGGAATGTCTTTTGGATGGATGCTGTTCATCCCTCCAGTGGAGCTCCACACACTTAAAGAATCTATGCCAGGGAGCACTGAAGCTGTCCTGAGGGCTGACAATGAAACAACACTATAGGTTGGATTTCTTCTTTATCGGCATGGGTGTGTAGTTGCTGTTGTAATTAACTAAACCCAGTCGGACGTAGCTTCACATGATGAATCTCCTTCCAGTCTCAGAAGTGTGATCCCAAGCCTGCCAGTATGGCAAATCTCCATGCTACTGCACTGTTTAGCTCTACAGTGCATAAAGCATGTGGAGTCTTTTTTTCAGCTCTTACTTGAAAACTCTGAGTGCTTTCTAAGACATTCTTGTGGTTTGAAAGATGACCACTAGGTGGCATCAGTGAATCTAGCTGGTAAGAAGCCAACTTCAGTTCCTCTCCAAGTTCACGCTGCAGAATATTTGGAAAAGCATGTGTGTGGCCCTTGATGGAATGAAACTGGCATGAACCAGTGACTGTGGGTTACCTGATTTATAGTTCACTGACTTGGAGGTTTGTTACTATGGAAATGTGAAATTTCCAGTAGTGTACTGTTCAGTTATTTACAAAAGTGATGGAGGTATACAAACCTTAAAACAAACTTAAAACAAACTTCTTTCTTGCCTAAGGGAAAACCAGTTCCAATTAATGTATCATGCCCCTGCAATATAAATATAAAGATATTGGAAAACTTCATCAGTTAATCATGACAGAATATCAGGTAAAACAACGCTTAATTTCCATGTCTGGTGTTGATGTTAGTGACTGAAAACAAAAATCCATTCACATGTGTGTTCTTAAACCCTCAATATATATCATGGTCTGATCCTGCTAACAACTTTAATCTGAGTCATCCAAATCGCCTGTCATCAGCCCAAAAGGAAATCCTGGCTAATCTCATGCCTGTGTCACATTTAAACAAGAATCAAAATACAGTGCAATACCATAATACCAACAATACCATGTATTACACGCTAAAATCTGAATGATAAATAATATACTTTATCAAGTTAATTGGGGAGACACATCGTCAATTATTAGAAAAAACCTTTTTGGACAAAACTTTTCACAAAACATTTTTCACAAAACAACAATAACAATAGCTCTACTGACAGGTAAATATTTTTCCTTATAGAATTACTTGTATATTATATTAATTATTATTATTATTATTATTTAACACGATTAAAGGGCCATTATTAGAATAGCTATAGCATAAACAGATAAAACAAAACAATCTCAACAAATACCTTATTTGACAATATTTTAAATTTCTTAGTATCTAAAAAACATATAATGAACTTCCCTTGGAATATATATTATTGATTTATTAATATTTGTATTATTGTCGTTGAATCATCTGTATATGTATTTCATTTAATTTTATTATGACAGATAAACAAAAAAAATCATGCTTTAACATGGCCCAAGTGTGAACCAATAGCATAAGAGTGCGGTGCCATACGTCAGACGTGAGGGGCGTTCCAGAGGCGCGTCTTCCCCTCAGTAGTAAGCAGAGTTGACTATAGCGCTCCAGCTCCATTTAAAGTGGCTCCCCTGTTTAGATAGTGCGGACGGACAAGGGGGCGGACCGGCGAGAGGAAACTTGACAGAAAACAAGCTTACCGCCATAAAAGTGTTATTATTTATCTGCGTCAATATTTCTGAAGACACGCAACTGTGCCCGCTGACACACGCGCCAGGGGCTGCGACGGAGGCGCGCGCACAGCGAAGGAATAACGTTTACGGGAGAGCGGAGAGAAAAGGTGAGACGAAGGCAGAGGAGAAGGAGGCAGCGACGAGTAAGCGGACTCAGCCACAGGTAGTCAGCTACGCTAGCTGTCGTGGCAGAAGATATCAAAGTGCAGGCGGGTCTCCGGTCGCTGATCGGGGCGCCGCGTCGCAGCAGTAAACGGTGGGGAGAGAGAGAAGAAGCGGAGAACCCGAGAACCACACCGCTCCTCTGCCGCTCCTCTGCCGCTCCTCTGCCGCTCTGTCAGTCCGTCCGAGCGGGCTCCTGGTCAGAGGGAAGAGCAGCCATGTCCCGGAGAAAGCAGAGCAAACCCCGGCAGATTAAACGTAAGGATGAAAGCACTTCATTACTTAACGTTGTTGATGTTGTTGTGTTGTTGTGAGTAGTAGGAGTGTGCGGGCAGCCACGCGCGCTCCTGGAAGCGGCGCTTCTGTTGAACTGTGCGTTCACTGTAAAGTTAATAAGTAGCCCGTGAAATCCAACCGTACCGGACCGTCGTCAGGAACGAGCTTCGTGACACCGTTCCAGCTCCTGCTCGCAGACTTCGTCTCACTTGGCAGCCTCGCTGTCTCCACGCTGCAATAGTCTAAAACTAAAAACTAGTTTTCATTTCTCACCCTGCACACAGTGTTCTGTCCACTGGCAGCTAAACGTGTAGTCGTGGCTTCCTGTTTAATTCTGTTGTGGAAACGTCAGTGTTCTCTGAAAAAGCCGATGTGAACAGAGATAAAGCAGCGATCCGATGTGAGCCCAGATAAAGATTAAAATTGGATCTTTTTTATTTGTTTTCAGTCTGAGGCGGCCGTTGCATTTCCCCCTGGCTTTTCACTTCTCTTTTCCAGAGATGGGGCGTCAGATAGGCCGCCTGGCTGATCTCTCCGGCTGATAGCTGCTTACAATTGGATCTTTTTTTCATCTATCCTTTTAACTCAATAATGCATCTTAGGCCCGTTTGAAAGGCCTTGTTCTGGCTTGGGCACTTGGCTGGTCTCCGTGCTTGACGACTTCTTCCTGTTTAGAAAACGTCTGAAGGTTTATCGCCGGTAACTGATGTTCACAATTGATATAAACGCATATTAATGATGTTGTCATGGACCCCTCCGTGTGCTCTGTGCGGCCAAAGGATGGGCCTGTTGCACTGTGAGCTGACGAAGCAGCAGTCTGCTTTGTACATCACTGTCCTGGAGATGGAAGATGAAAGAAAAGTGTGCATGTTTGGAAGCTACAGGTGGAATGGAAACCATGACAGCAGGGCCGTGTGTTTGGTAAGTTATCACATTGAGCAAATAATAATATCTGGTCATCAGTGATTGTGTCACTGCGTTCCCAGAAACCTGCTGTCTAAAAGCAACATTTGGCAGTTTGGGCTGTGTGGTCTCACAGTACATAAAAACACTTTGACGCAGCCTGATATTAATGATTGTGTGCCATGGCTCAGAGTTTCTGCATCTAATGGCAGTGATCACCTTTTCTTTCACCTGGCTGGTGACCTTTGTTAGTGTTAGGAGCCACCAGCGTTACACCATGTCACCAAGTAACTCCCATGTTGCTGAGCAGCCTGCAAACTACGGCTGAACGATTTAAAATCACAGTTTTCAATAATGGGTTGGAGTCACAACTTGCATTATTAGTAGTGTCTCCACAAGGTAAAGGAAGGTTCATTCTGCCAGATGGAGTGGCTGTTGTTGGTAAATGTACTCCACTGGAGGTAATTGAGTTGGTCAAACTACAGGATGCAGCTCTTTTGTCTGGTTAATATGCTCTCTGTATGCTGCTTTTTCTGCTATTAATGCTCGACCAAACATGGTTTGATCGAAGAAGACGGTGTGTCTTTCTGCTGCTCAAGAACTCGCTCTACGTAAGTGATCTATATCATTGTTTAAAGATTGTCAAACCTCTAAATGTGCACCCACAGTTGTGAAGCAGCCTGTGCTGTCAGCCTTTGAAGCTAACATCAACATTAGCATAACCAGCTAGTGCACAGTCAACAGGACCATGGTAGGTCTCAAACATTCTGACGTGACATGTGCATTTGTTTTATATTCTGTTATATATATATATATATTAGTTGTTACTAATAGATGTAACGCCTGTTTGGACGTTATCATTATTGAACACTATTGGGTGTAATAATAATAATAAGTATAATAATAGAAAAACACCCGGTGAGTGTGACACCCGCTCACACTCAAGACTTTTCTCCTGTCTGGCCCCCCAGTGGTGGGACCAGCTCCCCACATCCATCAGAGAAACAACCTGTCTGGCCACTTTCAAGAAAAGACTAAAGACTCATTTGTTCCGGGAATACAACAGCACTTAAATGACACATTGTTTCTATAAAGTA
>JAVQJL010015867.1:0-28933 GCA_036024295.1 Nannoperca obscura
GCGATCGTGAACCGGCCCCCCCCGCGGGCGGCCGGCGGGTGTGTGTGTGTGTGTTCTCGGGGGTGGGGGGGGGGGGGGAGGCGACGTACAACACACACACACACACACACACACACACACAGCTGCTAGGAACCATGTCAGAAGATGACGGATACAGTTGTCGCGGAGGGACAAGTCAAGTTTAGAGATGGAAAAAAGGTTAATTCCTCCAATATTCCTCTTACTTTTGAGCTTTAAATGTCTTCCCGTGCCCCAGGGCCAACTACAGGAATTTACTTTGTCACCTCTTTGATTCTTTATGAACTTCTCCACAGTGGAAGACTCGGCGGGTCGTTCTTAGGAAGCCCTCTCCGGTCGCAGGTATGTGGCTAACCGCTTTTGTTTTTACAATCAGCTCGTGCTATTCCCAATCAACGGGCGACAGAAAAAAAAATACAATTCTTTCCTCATTCACCACTAATCTCGTGTGGCCGTCTGCAGTTAAACCAACCACAACTTGTCTATTGGTGTCTTGGCTGTGCGCCACTGGAGCGCATAAACGCAGCACATCCGCGTTAACACGTGAAGGTGTTACGCAACACGCCAGCTCAACTGATGGATTTCATTTATGTAATTGATTAAATTAAGGAGACAAAACAGCAGTGCTGCTGGTCCCCATCAAATGAAATTAAAACACAAACTATGACATTAACATAGTCTAACAGAGGTTTCTTTCCAAAAGCTTGTCAGGAAAAGGATTGAGTTACACTGTCTCTGCATACACTAACATGTGGCTCAAACTTTATAGGCTTCTGCTGTGTCCTTGGAGAAACTGTGCAGAGTAGTAAGGATAATGTAGTCTGCTCTGCTCTGCTGTGTGTGTGTGTGTGTTTGTGTCTGGACTTTCATCATCAGCTGTGCCAGTGGATCAGTTCATTGTTTTAGGGCTTGTTGTGACAGCTGTGCCACGGACACAGGCAGGCACGCAGCTGAGATTATTTAAAAAAAAAAAGTGACACTGTTGTTGTTCCGCATTCTGCTATTAATCTCAAAATTGACTTTTAAGCCTGTCGGTCTTTAAAGCTCCTCACTCAGTGTGCCCGCCCTGTGTCTCTGCGTCAGACTGCCTGTCTCTGCTGGTGTACAAGGAGAAGAAGAAAGGGAAGGAGAAGGGCAGCAGCCACAAGGAGAGGCTCAATGTGACACTGGAGGTACGCTCAGCTGCCGCAGACCAAAGGCTCCCTGCTGACCATCTCAAGTGCAGTTGAACTGCACCGGTGCTGGTTTATTACAGCTCCTTAGTGTTGTTGCATCACATACCTCAGGCCTCCAACTGCTATCACGTCTACAGGGAGCAGACCAAATAATGTGGTGGATACAGATTCAAGGTGGCACACAGTCGACTGCCCGAATGGTGGGACCACTGGTCAAAAAACAGAAAAGACAAACACACAGAGGAAAAGCATTAAACTAAGGAACTGGGGCACAAGTGGAAAATAACCTGCAGAGTAACAGAGATAAAACCCTACATAAAATATATAGGGGCTTGGCCACAAGTGCGATCCAGAATATAAAATCAGAAATGTATTTGTCTGTCTGAACTAATTCTCTGAAACCATGTGATCTAATCTCAGTAAAACTGCACCAGACCAACCGGAGTCACAAGATCTGCTGCAACATTAATGAGACTCTCTGATATTTGAGATAGTTTTGCTCTTAAGTGTCAGTTTCTCGCCTCCTTTAGCTGGAGAAGTGTCCCCACATTGTTGGTCAAGTGCGGCTATTTCCTTTTGTGATGATAAATAGAATACAGAATGAAAGAATACTAGATATACGGTGTAAATGACGCTCCGCTCCTTCAGGGGATCTGTGGCGTGGAGCCAGGGCCCGGGTATGACGGGGTATCTTACACCCTCTCCATCCTCTGTCTGGCGCACACGCTGGTTCTGGGCTTCACCAGCCGAGACGCCCTGCTGGCCTGGGACGCCCGCGTCCGCTACAGCCTGGGAGAAGGTCAGTGGTTTGACCCTGTGCATCGGGTTGTGTGCCAGAAGGAGCACGGATCCAGAGAGCTGCATATAGCTGAGGAGTAGGTTGTTTCTTGTGGATCAGCAGGATAAACAACCCTCTTATTTGTTTCAAGAAGTGTTTGTATAAATATTGCTCAGTCAAGCCTTAAATCTACATCAGATGCATGACCTCCATGACCTATAGGAGCCGCAACAAGATGTAATTAGAGCTTTGATTCCAGGGAGACAGATGAGATATACATTGCATTTAGGGCGTGCTATTGTCAGTTCTTATTGGCCTTGATGTGTTTCGAGGCTTCCCCTGTAGGAGATGATACAATCTTTCAGATGAACTCCTCCACCTGCCCTCTTGAAACAGTTCCAGCTCAAAGAAGTGCTAAACACTAGCATTTTATCTGTTGTTACAAACTCTGGCTTTCAATTATAAGTTTGCAGTGGCTCACCCAAGCAGTCTAACTTGGACCCGCTCACAAATAACTTTTTACCTCTGTCCAAACTTTCTTTTTTTTTTTTACTTGTCTTATTGAGAAATGTTCTCTCAACCATCATGCATTTTAATTACACATTCAAATAACTCCAGCCTGATTCTTAACTGCACTTCACAGCCTGGCTGGGTGTTGAATTGACTTTCTTTGTGCAGCACTAGGCAGTACTATGCTTATATCACCTGCTGGATATTCTCCTGCTCCTTCCCTAAACCCCTTAATCATATTATCACCAGGCATTCTGCTCCTCCTTCACTATGTGAACGGCACATCATTTAATCTCCCCCTGAAACCCACAAACTGCAGTTTTGTAATATTAAGAGCTCGTGTTGGAGAACATTTTCCAGGTTCTCCTGTTAAATTAAAATCCACGGCAAACTAAATCTAAAGAATCTGGGAAGTTCCAATCTAACTATTGACACAAACTGTGCTTTCTGAGCTGAGAATAGTTTTAAGTGTATCCACCATTATGTTAAGCTGTCTTAGAAGAAGTCATTCATGCATTTATTTCCTCTTATAGAGGACCTGCAGTCTGCACACAATGCTGCTTTAAAGATTCTGTCTTTGGACAAATGTTGAAACCCTTCTTGCAAATTGTGAATACTTTGCTGTTAACATCTTACAAAGCATACATATTATCCTACCATCAAGGCAGCCTTTGGTTTTACACTATTTTAGTGCTTGCTGAGATCTGACATTTGCTTGAGATTAGTAAACCAACACAATGCATGATGTAAAAAATTAAAAAGATTTCAAAGCGAGTTATTTCATATCTAAATGTGCTCACATAAATAAAAGTTATTAAAATACATAATTTCAATGACCAGTTACGTTTGAATATTAAGACACATCATCAGGTAGAGACAAATGTGTTTTGCCACTGTTAGCTAGCTGACGTTCCCTCCGATTTTTATTATGAAAAAGTGACGTGGGAGACAACCCTGCACAAATAAAAGCTCCAAAGCGTGTGGTGACGAAACATGAGCCTGAATACAAAGCCTTTAGTTAGAAAAGGTAGAGAACCCCTGCTGCATGGGACACTGATACAGTACGTGTTTGGCTGTGAGACGGACCTGATCTGCACAAACTGAGAGATGACAAATTGCAGCAAGCAGAGCTTAAAGAAATCATCATCACCACGCCACATCAGTTACACTGTTCTTATGTGTGTGTGTGTGTGTGTGATGTCCTGTTGGTTTGTTTTTATGTCCCACCTCATTTGATGTGCTTTCTGATTAGTGATACTTCTATAGTATGTGAAAACCACACACACACACACACACACACACAATCTACTCTTTTCGAGCTTCTTTCTCTCTCGCTCTCTCCTTCAGTTCACAGGTTCAGTGTTAATGTCGAGCCAGGCACCAAACTGGAAAGTGGCCCCGCCGCCCTGCACCTGTGCAACAACCTGTTGGTCCTCACCAGAGGCGTCCCTCCTGTTGTCACTGGCCACTGGAAGTTGTCGGCGTTGCGTCGATATGGTTCGGTGCCAAATGGCTTCGTGTTCGAGGGTGGAACTCGCTGTGGATACTGTAAGTAACTCTTGAGACTGAGAAGGTTTTTCCTGTGTGTGAATTTAGACACAGCGGCCTACAGACAAAGAGGGCAACACGTTAACACTGAAAGCTGAAGAACAGCTATGGTACAGTGCCTCACATCCCTGACTCTGTTTTGTTGTTGCCCAGTGGTGTATTTGTCTTATTTGTGGGCAACTGGCCAAACCTAGATGATGTAAGGTGAGGGTTGTTTCTGCCAGTGCTACGGTGGAGCACTATCATCATATTTTGATGTCTTCTTTCTATGTTCTCATTTTACACTAACATTCAGAGTGTGAGTGAGAGTGTTGAACCTCTGCTTGTATATTGTGCTTTCTCTCGCAGAAAGCAAGTGAGTAACCGAGGGTGTGCTTTAAGGGTCTATAAAGCTGTATAAATTCCACTTTCGAAAGTTCTCCCCTTAGATAAATAAATGCTTCTTTTCGTTTCTCGCCAGTGCTCACAGGATCTGTCATTTAACATGAACAGGATCACAAAGACTCGTGATTTGTTGCAGGCGTTTATAGAGTAACTTTATCCATGTACGAAATGACTCTCTGCACGAACCCACGACAGTGTGCGCCTGCCCTACACGATAATGCTGTGTGTGTGTGTGTGTGTGTGTGTTGCCTGGGTTTAGGTATCAATTGAATGTCCAGTTGACGTGGGCTTGAATGTGAAGAATGAGAGGCAGTTTTATGTTTGTGTGTGTGTGTGTGTTTGAGAGACACAAGGACAGCATGAAAAGTATTTAATGACAGTGTTCATAGGTACACTTTATCTCCCTAAAGTCGTTTTGTTGTAGAGATGTGTTAGTGTTAAGAGAAAGTTTCTGTATGCACTTGAGTGTGTGTGTGTGTGTGTGTGTGTGTGTGTGTGTACATGTGTCATGGCTCCTACAAGAATAACCATGAGGTCCACAGGCTTTGGTTTCAGTGTTCTGATGAGCAACATCTATAAATACCTGCCTCCTCTGTAGTGGTCATGCAGCCAATCACATAGTGCCTGCTGGCTAGACCGCCAATCATAGTTTTCTCCTTCACCTCCATCTACACATTACCCAGCAGCCACCGGGGCAGTAGAGAACGAGAGGCCCTCCTGGCGTGACTGCACAGACATTTTATGGAGTATTTGTACTTTCTTTTGGGCGTTTGCACACCAACAGTCGGGTTACCCAGAAATCACTGCAAACATTTAAATCTCTTATCTGTGGCACTGGCCCAGATACAGTCAGAGGGGATGGGAGTGCGTCTGTGCATTTGTCTCTAAGCAAATGTAGTGCAGCATGGCTAATATACCGCATACTGCATGCGACTTGGCTTGGAGCATGTGCAACTGCTCACGTGTCTATACTAGATTCTTTTTTTCACAGCAGACATTTTTGTCACAGCAGGAAATTTAGTACATTTTGTTTGCTAAGAAAAAGACCCGATGGCTTTTTTTCCTAGCTAACATTTTGATATGTCACAGTAGGAAAAGCACAGGTGTTATAATAAAATAATAATAATTGCTCCCACTTTCAGGGTCCTGTCTTGTACATGCTGGCTCACTGGCATTACTTATTGGGACATCCAAATGGAACAGCTGTCTGTAATGTTAGTAGTTCCACTTGTGCTTTTTCTGCTATAAGTCAGAATGTCTGCTGTGAAAAAGGTGTGTGTGTGTGTGTGTGTGTGTGGCCAGAGATGCAGCTAGTTATAGCTGGCGTTGCAAGTTCAGTGCAATTGTCCAATGTCAGTACGCTCTTATCCACAGCCACCTACGTGAGATTCAACTAAAATAACCCAAACATACTAATGGATGCTAGCCCTGCGATGTCATGCTGAAAATAAGGATCACTCCCATTTGATTTCTAATTTTGTGCAGCTGAACAAGTGAGCGTGCATCTCTGTTCGCCTTGATGGAGTAGATGTTGTTCTCTTGAAGCTGTGTAGGGTCGGATAAATCATGCAGAAGCATGAGAGTTACGTAGGAACGTGTGCTTAGACATGACAAACCCATGTACAGATCTTGGAGCTTGAGAGAGACTCAGCAGGCCGTGGTCACAAAAATGTGCAACTGGTAATTGTAATAGCAGAGACAAACGGTTCTTCGTTAGGTTGCACTTTTTGAACGTTGTACTTTAAAGTGATGTCTTGTGAAATAACTTGTTTAACCCTTCATCTCCTGAATTTCCCTCGAGGCCCTTTTGCTTGAGCAGATCAGTAAGCGGGTCTTTTGGTCATCTAATGCCACTGTAAGAAAATATTTTACCCTTGGCTGGAGCAGAGCCCGTGTCTAAGCTAGATGGATATCTTCTGGCTTATGAGGTACACACGTGTTCCTGTTGACCCTGTGCCACACACACACACACACAAACGGCTTCATATCTCCCATGCAGACAGTAATAAATGATCCTCTGCAGAGTTTGGACGGCCGTCAAGCCTCATGATCTAGATAAAAGCAATTTTTGGCTGACATGCTATGTCAGCAATCTTTCCATGTCCCTCAGTGGGCATAAACACACACACACCTCTCACACAGTAGTAAAGACTTATGCACCATTTTTGTGGCATACTTTTGAGTGTCGTTATACTCCAGGTTGTCCATATTCTCATTCGTTCAGATGAGAAGGTTTGTAGATTAAAAAGTAACTTCAACTCTGTCATGTGACATTTAAGGTGTGAATGACCCACAGAGGTTAAAATGTCTCTGACTCTCCACCTGTCATTAGAAGTGTGGAAGCCTCTTGGATGAGCAGTGAAAGACAAAGCAGCTGTTCACCTGCCCCTGACTCCACGGCCACAGTATATATGTCATTTTATTGCTGTAGAAAGTAGTTTAGAGAAATGTTAACTTATGTCAACCATTGTAGAGGATCGATGTTGGCTGTTTGAACAAATAAGATGAACGTTGGTCCCAAGCAGATAGACATTTGGTTTGTTTGGTGTAATCTGACAAAAAGCTGCTTCTTTCCATATAAAATGTGATGTACTAGCGCTACTACAAGAACATCAGATCAGTCTCTTTTCAGATGAGCTGCCATGCAGTTGAACTTCAACTTAAGTTGAAAGCTTATTCATTAGAAGTAAATGAGGACCAGGACCAACAAGGCCCCTTGGTGTTCATAACAAACTGCCAAACAAATGCTCTTAGAGGAAATGAGAGAAAATGGAGAAATACATTTTATTTCATCCCAACAGATCCTATTAATTTTCCCTCTAATGCCAAAATGTATCTCTTTTGTTCAAAGGGTTATGATGACATCACCCCATAAAGGCTGAAGAAGTGTCCCAAAATTGCTTCTTAAGGCCTCTGAAGGTGTCTTTTCTTTTCACAGGAGAGGTTAGGAAGAGCTAAAGAGCTTTTAGTTCACAGAGCAAACACCTTTCTGACATACTTTACAAAACTGTAGATTCACAAAGGTGTCATTTACTGCAGGACAACGGTCGCTGCACCAGATTGTATTATTTTGTCCAAACCTTGTGTCTGTGAATGTGCCACCTGTCTGGGCTCTGGCAACTTCTGAACAGTATCTCACTCAGTTCAGATTAGTCGTTTGGACAAAAAAGCAGAACATCTTTTGTTCTCAGCCTTACGCTGATATTCACCGTGATTGTAGTTTCATTCTTCATCTCCTCCCGCTGTGAGTCGATAAGCAGGCCGAGCATTTCCACCGACTCCTAAAATCTATAACGGTTAATGAAGCTAAATGGGTTTCCATTACATTTAATGCTCAGTGATGTGATGAAGCGAGAAACTCTTTCCAATTATTCAGCTTGAGGCGGTAAATGGTGCTTTGAAAGCATATTTTAATAACACACATACTAAAATGTTAAGTTAGTACGTTTTAGTAAGTAAAATGAAACCTAGTTTGATAGATGAGATAGTATTAAATTTGTTGTGACCTTTGGGAGTTTCTTTAAAAACTAGCATGAATACTTGCTTTAAATTAATATAATAATGTAACGAATTATATTGATAATTATATAATAATAATATTAATTATTTAATAAATTGACTGGCGTTACTAAGTGCTACCTCAGATGTCATAACTATAAAAAACCTGCTCTACCTTTTCAGCTGGTTTCCTTTTTTTTTATTAGCATCAAACTCAGTTCAATGAGAACAAAGCAGATTTTTTGGGAGCGAACCCCTGAGTAAGGGCTTACTTTGTGGCTGTCCTTTCAATTTCTCCGCAATGTGAGATTTTGATGTTTCATGATGATATTTTTTTTGCTGGTCTTGTGTTTTCACAGACTCCTACCCCTGTGTGGGCTTGACAGGGGGGTGGGGGCTGAATCTAGAGACGCTTTATGTAACCTTTTAGAAGGAAGGGTTGTTGCCGGCTCAGAGCGCAGCCTTGCCTTTACAACAGCTTGTGAACCTCACGGAATATTGTTTGGCCTCCCTCAAAAATTAGATTTGACTCCGTATTCATCATTCTCTACAGCATTTTTACCTCTCACCCATCTATCACGTACTAATGTCAATCTCTCGTTGATGGTGCCGTCTGTCTCTCTCCCCACCCATCTTCCAGGGGCTGGTGTTTTCTTCTTGTCCTGTTCAGAAGGAGAGCAGATCAGTTTCCTGTTTGACTGCATTGTCAGGGGCATCACCCCCAGCAGGACCCCTCACGGCCTGCGACCTGCCCTGCCAGGTGAACGCACACACACACGTACACACACACACGCACACACACACACACACACACACGCACATGCACACACACACATGCATATAAGCTATTTTGAAAAATACATACAGAATATGCCTGCAAACATAAATACATACAATATGAGGAGGAGTTTTAGTATTAAATAGTAATATTTGTAGTAATATCTGCAAAAGAAGACCCACTGTTCTGAACTAAATCTATCACGTTGGTATGTGACTGTGTGACTTCCATTATAGAGGTTTACTGCCTGTTTAGTGTGCATGTTTAGCATTTGTGTCAGGCGCCACGCTAACGGAAACACCACATGCTTGAAGCCCCGAGGGTCACAGTGTGCGTGACTTGTGTTCTGTTGTAACGGACTGCTAATTTTACAGGCATTTCTGAGATATGGAGACAGAGGGTTTAGTGACAGTTGGAAAGAGAAAAGTTGTACGGGACACATGCTGATCTGACAACTCTGAACAGACAGAGACAAGCCTGCCTCACCGTGATACAGCAAACACACACGTCTCAGGATCTGCTTTTGCTAAACTTTGGTAGTGCTTTAGATTAAACAGGTGAAACATTTTTCCCAATATGTAGAAATGTCTACAGTAACTGCTTTTATTTTTTTATATTGTAGAAAAAGGACAAGAATAAGAGACCTTCACTTCTCCAATTTCCGCCATTAGCTACTGCCGATATTAAAACTGCGCTTAACACTTTTGTGCAGAGTTAGCTATCATTTAAAAGTATACATTTATATATAGCAACTGACTATTTTGACCTGGACCCAATTTCCCATCTATTTCCACTATATTGATACATTTGGACTTTCCTGTCAATAGGTCTTATTTAAATTATGTATATCTTGCTTGTCAGGGAGTTTTGTGCTTGCCAAAGGCTAACACTGGAAGTCTTTGCGCCTCGGGCATGTTGGTACTTCTAGCTGTGGGACAAAACATGCTCCACAGTGCTACTCGTGGTCAAAATGCCACAGGGTCTTTGAGGTACTTGTACTTTACTTGAGTATTTCCCTTTTTGTGCTGCATTTCAGAAGACAACGCTCATCACAGCTATATGGTCACTATAGTAACTAGATAGAATGCAGGTAATTTTACTCTATCAATATATGTATCTATGATACATTAATACAGATTACACAGTCCAACTGTATATGAAGCAGTTAAAATGAACTGCACCTCAACCAGCAATATGATAATGCTGTTCATATGTTAATACTAACACATTAATAATGGTAATCCAATTATATAATATATGATAATGTTACAGTGACATGCTGCCTAATGCACACTTTTTTAAAACTTTTGGTACTTGATACTTCAGTTGCTTTAGATTTGAATTTACTTATAATGGAACATTTTGCATATGTTGTATTGCTACTTTAGCTTAAATAAAAGATCAAAATGCAGAAAACTTAAAATATACATACTGTATATATGGTATGTGTACATGTTGCAAAGTTAGCATTAATATGCAAAGCCCTTTAGGACTGGATTGGACAAAAACATGGCCAAATAAATGATGTGTGTAGCTGTATTGGTGGAAAGATTTGGGGTCAGAATCAGACTTGTGGAAAAAAACAGCATCTAGTTTGAAAGTGTTTGAAACTTCAGCCTCCCTGCAACATTTATTCTAGTGTCAGCCAGTCTGCATCAGTCTGCTCTGAGGCCCACTGCAACCCCACGACATTCAGTGCTGTGAAGCAGCTATAATTAGCGTAGACTGGCAAAGTTAGCAAATGATAGCTGACACCTCACATAGCATAGTGGAGAAAGTTGGCATCTGCACATTAGCATTAGCTGCTGCAGCCCAGGGGCCGAGATCCAGGGGTTAGGTTGTTTACACCTACACACACACAAACACCCTGACCCACTGCAACATGTGCACGCTGGCAAACACACACACACACAGTATGTGTGTGTATATATAGCAGGCATTAAGTGTGTAATTGGCAGGGTTTTACACTAAATTGATGTCCTAACAGATAGTCAAGGCGCCTGTAACCTCCTCTGGGAGATGTTACATTTACAAGCGGGTCTAACAGTTGGAGACACACTCGCACACACACCAGACGTCTTAAAGAGGAGGCTGACAGATAAAGGAGCACTCCTACAACTTGTGTTAAAGATAAAAACAAGTCTTCTGCTCTAGTTTTGTGAGATGTGTATTTTTAAAAGACTTTCTGGCACACTCAAGTATGTTTTCATACCTTTATGCCTTTTTAAAAAATGTCAAGAAAAATGTCCTTGAAATATTTCTATTCAGGTTTTTATCTTCATACACACCATCCAAATTGCAGTGGATTTATTCACTCCAAAGACTATTTGGGCTACAGTTAAAGTGACATTTTTATTTAAGTATTTGCAAAGATTATTGTTGTGCTCGATGTTATTATACTATTCATGATAGTTGAGTTTGTATGCCAGTGTATGTGTGTGTGTGTGTGTGTGTGTGTGTGTGTGTGTGTAGCTTGGTTAAGAGAAGTTCTGCTTGCATTCAATACAATTCATGATGTTTCTCCATTCTTTGACAAGATACACATATGCATTCATTTTACTGATTTAAATATTTTTTTTAAAACACGTCAGTTCCACAGCTGCATTGCATAGCCTCTAGGATAAACACCGTCTTATCTGTAGTGTTTGCCACAGAAATGTTTCAACTTATTTCGTTGTGCTCTACAATGTAAGGCTGTCCCATTTTCTGCATATACCAGTGTATTCTTCTTTAGTGTAAATACAAAAGATTGTACAATTTATTCAACACACGACCGGGGGAAAGCATCATGAGGTTAGTGTAACATGGCAGTCACAGCCCAAGCGGTAAGAGACAGAGCCGTAAGGATTTCTGTTCTGAACTTACAGTTAAACTTTCACTTGTACGGGAGTTGATTTAATACAATAAAATGATTAAAAGCTTAAGATTAAAATGTGTTCTCAAAGTTAAACTTGAACTCACCCCTTTTACTTACAGTGACAATGTGGTTTAATGTTATCAGCTGTGTTTATGCCCTCATCTTGTCTTTATTTCCTTTGCCTACACACTCTGAAGGTCTCGTGTTTTTCTTTGCTCTCTTTGTGTGTTTGCATGTCTGCATGTACTGTATAAGCAGCAGATCCCAATGCTGACCCAGTGTCAGCAGAGGAACGAATCAGCCAGGAGGCGTCGGATCTGGAGAAGAGACTCAGCATGTTGTCTCGCTGCAGCCTAGCGAGCAGCACGGGTACGTTGTTCTATTAACGTCACCTGAGGCTATACACTATATCCAACATGTAACTCATTAGCACTCTAATGCATAGGGACAGCAGAAGGACAGTATGCATCACCTGAAGGGCTTCAGATGCTGATGTAGTTTGTCATGATGTGTTTGATGTGGGATTTGCTATAAATCATGGATCTCTTAGTCATGGTTGCACCTTGTATGCTCGGGCTGGCTGCCCTGCTGTCCACACAGAGGCTTAATCACTGGTCTATGTTTATGAGGCCATTTCGGGAAAGTTTTGTCATAATTACGTGTGTGTGTTAGTCAGAAATGTGAAGCACAGTGTAGTCAAAGGTCCCATGAATCATTTTTGCTGACTACCTCTACAGCTTGGGGAGGGTTTGGAAAAAGAACGTCCTGTGGCGGCGTAGAAACACCTGAAAAAGACTTGAACTGTTGCAAATCAGAACATTTTCACAGGGTGAAAAACTGATTTCACAGGGTTTTAATATTTCGTATCCAGGGCCCAATTAAACACATGATTTAATTGCCGGTATTAATTATTGAATGTTGTGTGTATAGCAGATGAATGTATTTCTGTGTGTGTGTGTGTGCAGATTGGTTAATAAAATTCTTCATCAGGATCTAATAACTTTAAACTCTTCAGCTTCCACTTACAGCTGCAGCACATCTGTTGCCGGGGACGACCAGAGCAGCGTCTCCAGTTCCTCCTCCAGCCAATCGGACGCGAGCTATGGAAGCAGATTTCCATTTTGGGTGGAGCCGTTGGCTCGACCGCACCTCTCCAACGAGACGGCGTCGAGCTCCTCCACGCTGAAGGCTCCGACCAGTTCAGCCGACCGGCTCTATGCCGCTGTGACGGGAAGCTCCGGGACGCATCCGTCCTCTGCCCAGCTCCATCCTCGCGGTCTCCATGACAGCGGGAGGCAGAGCTCATTAGACAGTGGGATTGGGATAGCGACAGGCAGTCAGTCGTCCTACTCAGGGAGCTTGTCCTCGTGTACGGGGAGTCTGGACTCGACCAGCCAGGGAGGGGGAGAGGACTTTGGCTCCATGGCCAGCCTACCTGCTCCTCCTCCTTCTTCACCTCCTTCTGTTCCTCCCCCCACTCCTCCTTCTCATTTTCAGCCCACACTTCCCCCAGAGGACAGTTCTGCTACCTCCTCCCCCTGTGCCTCCAGGCCTAGCTCTTGTGCGTCATGGAGGCACAGTGAGGAGTATCACATCCCCAGCCTGCTCAGACTGCGGTATGATACCCCCAGGAGTCTCCTCCAGACCCTGTCCCCGAGGGAACCCTCCGTCCGAGAAGGCCGACCTGAGCTGGGCAGGAGCAGCAGGAGCAGTGGGGATGGAGGGGGCAGTCGGGCACAAACGTTGAGCAACAGCCACACAGGGCCCAGGGCTCAGCGCCAGGCCACGATGCAGCGCTCGCACTCCTGGGGCAGTGAGAGGGCGCCCTCTGTGGACAGCGAGGGGACGTCCACACCCAGAGCCCTGCTGCTGCCTGGAGACCTGGTTTGTGGAGAAACACAGGTACTGGCAGTCTCACACGCTTTCAGTACATCAGTCAACCAAACAAACAACTTAGAAATATATAGCACATCAGAGCGGGTATCATGAGATAATGTATAATGGCTTCTGAGTCCCCTTTAGAATGAAAACCCCTGTTCAGGAATTGCATCACATTATTTATTAGTTGGACCAGAGAGCATATGCTTTTTTATACATGTTCATACTACTAGAGAATCACCTCCGAAGAGATTTGGTTAATCACATTATAATAAAGTACAATCCAAGAAAATATGACCAGCTTTTCAACATTATGTAACTGAAGTTCAGCTCTATAGAGGAATCCTCCGACTTCCAAGTTCTCTTTGGGAGTTTTGTTTCCGTGCTAACATTTGCATTAATTATGGAGTCTTAATGAAAGTGTTTTCAAATCATCATGCTAATCACTTACTGCAGCTCTTGGGTTTGCTCCCGCAGATGCTAATCTCTCCTTTGTTTCTCCATAAAAGGTCCTGCTTCTATTTATTAAGCCGACTGTGGCATTTTTTAAATCTTGTGCTCATAAAAGGGATCTTATGTAACTATCCCTTGTGCTAATAAGCCGGGATGAGCTCTTAGAGGACAGAAGCCGGGTGAGTACAAGTGATAGAACTGAGGTTACAATGTGGCACCTGCTGTCACAGATGTTTAGCTGTATTACAGCCGAGGCACCTGTATCTGTGTCTTTGTTTGTTCTCACAAAACAGCATCTTGAAAGTTCGAGACCTGGCTCTAAATAGCTACAATCATAGATTTGGGACCTGTTGTACTGCTATGCTAGATATGTTTGATCCTGGGAACATTTTTACTTTTAACATGGAGAAAAGAGGTCCTGCACATTTAGGTCCAGTTGTAGGTATTTAATAATAAAGTCAAGCTTTAGGTCACCATACCGTCATTGGGGGAGAACATTTGACATCAAACATCTGAGTTCCAAAAACATAGGAAGCTGCACATTTACAATATAACACAACAAGACTAAGAGTGTCTACAGCCATGCTAGCGGCTCTACGTAGGCACGGGCATTCTTTGCACTAAACGCTAACGGCCACATGCTAACATTTGCACCAGACACAAAGTACAGCTCAGGCTGATGAGAATGTCATTAGTTTTACTGAGCATATAAAATGCTTTACTTGACGATAGCACTAAATGAAAAGTTAAGGGATCACCATAGAAAATGGAAAAACCCATTAAAGGTATCAAGGTTAAGTTGAAATGGAACCTGTGGTGGCTAGAAAAACTGAAAAACACTTTATTATACAATGTGTTGAGGTTTCCAATGGGTGCTTTTTAGTTTATATTGCAGGAGATGTTGATTCAACTTGATGGTAATTTCTGAGGCCACAGGTTGGAGTGTTGTTCAGAAAATTACCATCAAATCTCTTTTTAGCTAGTCTTGGTGAGGGTCTACTTTTCTAATGGTTTTCCTGTTTGGCCTTTGAAATTGGAACTTTTCACCCTTGCTGTGTTGTGTAATTTTGCAGTGTTTGCAACTGATGCACTAGCAGTTCAAGCAGCAATTACCCGGCCTCTTCATACACACCACTACTTGCTCTTCAACCTAATGACTCACTTGGGTGGCTGCCTTTTGTAATGGTGATTTACAGTTGCCAATGACTCAAAGGTGCACGGAGAAGCTGAAAATCCTGCAAGCTGAGCAGAGCTTGTCACAGGAGCAGAAAAGCAGGACGAATGATACCTGAACATAATCATTTCTGTATAAAATGCACTGCTCACGGCACCGTAAACCATTACCACCACACAAGAGGACTAAAGGACACAACCTTTTATTAACCATTTGATAGCTGGCTTCTAAAGGCCACACACCAGCTCATGCTGTACTACGATATATTGTGGTGACTTCCATGCCGCAATGACAGCATGCCTCCTCAGATTCAAATACCAGACAGAAGTGACAGTGAGTCAAAGCCAGGTCCTTCTCACTGCGAGGTGACAGTGCCAACCAAACCACCAATATATGGAGAAAACAATTATTGTAATTAACATTAGGCTGTAGTTTTCCTTTAGATAGTTTAGTTTGAAACCTCAAACGCCCTCTGAAGAGACTTTCCGACCATGTTTAATTCAATTTCTGATGGGTTGTGAAAAGCACCCCTGCCCCTTGTAGCGAGCACATTATCATCAGAGCAGGAGAGGAGGCAGCATGTCTTGTGATTTCTGACAGCTCGTGTAGGAGTGTGTGTTCATTATACATCATGTGTATGCTAGAGAGAGAGAGGGAGGGAGAGAGAGAGCAAAAGGGGGCAGAGGAAGTTAATGAGTAGTGATGAAACCGACAGAAACCCTCAGAGAGGAGGATCCTGTTGCACGAAACACAGATGAGCTTTCTTTATTCATCACTCCTCGACTCCGAAGTGTCAGCGGCTCAACGTGGCAAACACTACACATCCCTCACGCCGGGTAATGAGACGATGCCGGATTCCACAAGTTTTATTATGTCCGTCGAAACCGGCCGCGTGACAGATAATATCCCTGAAGCTCGAGCCTGCTGAGCCGCTGTAAGCAGGAGAAAGTGGTAAATTGGGACACATTGTCAGAGATGTCTCCTGCCCGAGCCAGCCACCATTTGGTCTCCTGTCTGCCACTTCTAAAGATGTCAGCTCTGTATCACCCTTTTTTCTTCACCCCATGCACTCACATGCCCCCCCCCCCTTCCTTCTTTCGCCTAATCAGTCCTTTTTTCGAAGCCTCTCTGTCCACAGCTGCTTATCATCTCCCCTCACTATATCTGATTTCTCACCGGTTCGAAAAGTAAGCAAGTAACAATGTGCAACAGTGTTGCAGAAAAAAACAATTAACGATTAACGATAACCTCTCGTCTCCCCACTCAGTGCAGTCTTGGCTTAGACAACTACATCACTCCAGAGCAGTGGCGGTGGACGAGGAACAGATGCTTTGCTCAGGTGAGACTCTATCTGCCGAGTTTAGTTCCGGTTCTTATAGAGCCATAAAAAAAAGAGCTTTTTTATGCTTTAGACTATGTAACACTTACAAATGAGATGTTGAATTTCATGACACTAAGAACTGGTCTGGTCTGATCAGTAGATTATGGTGGCTAGATACTGTGCAACTGACAATAATGGCTACATTGTATAAAGTTAAGCCAATCTAGTGCTTGAATGTAACGTATTTGAAATGTTTTGTCTCATTTATTTTTTTAGGTTGCCAACTCACCATCAAGCCAGTCACCTTCTGCAGATACACAAGGTGTGTTTGTGAATGCAATTAGTATGTTTGGGACGGTAGAGGAAAGGAACCAAGTACATTTACTCAAAAATGTACTGTAGTTTAGTACAATGAGATATTTGTACTTGTGTATTTGTTTTATACTTTTACTCCACTACATTTCAGAGGTAATGATTGTATTACTGCACTACCTTTATTTGATAGTTACTTTGACATTTTATGGTTTCTGAATGATGCATAGATGAAACTTCCCACCAGCAAAAAACATTGTTACAATTAGCTCCACCGTGAGCAGCTACATTATAGCACTGCTTATATATTGATGCATCAGTAATACAATCAAATAACATGATTATATAGCGCTGCTGACATTTTTCTGCATTATGAGTATTTTGACTTTTGATACTTTTTGTACATTTTGCGGATACTACTTATACTAATGCCTAAATCAGATGGTAACTGAAGTACTGTCCTGTGATGGAGTATTTTCACATTGTTGTATTTTGACTTTTGTAAATGATCTGAATACTACGTCACTGTAGCCAGACACTGACGTGCTAAAAATGTGTTCCCAGATCCTCCTCTCTGCGTGAGGGAGGACCATGACGACGTTGGTGATAAGTCGACCGGTACGAAGAGGTCGGTGCCCTCTCTGCCACCCTCTGCCCCTCCGCCTGCAGCACTGAGCATGCATAGGCCAACATCAGCCTGTGGTAAGAACATGACCACATTTCTAATGAGAGAAATGTTGGATGTTTGTCAAATGGAACTCATTTGTCTTGGTGTTTTTCTCTCAGGAGTAGCTTACTGCTGCCATATTGGACACTTCAACCAGTTTACCAGCTATCCTTTTGGATTTTTTCCTTCAGGTATGTTCCCGTCTGCCCGTGAAGCTCCTCCATCTGTGTCCCTGAACACCGGGCTCTACGGTGACAGCGCTGTTAATTATGTTAACATCCCCATTAGCCCCCTGCCGGTGAGCACTAACAGAGAGCTCCTCTACACAGAGCTGGACCTGCAGCAGCCCGACTCAGCTGCAGTCTCCAGTTTGTTCGGTGCGGTCAGAAGTAACACTTTGCAGCTCTGCAGACCCAGTAAGAACACCAAGCCTTAAATGGCCATGTTAGATCTCTACTTGTCTTTTCCTGCTGCTGCTTTCTTATCTATCAGGCTTTTGCCAGACTGGCTTTACATCAGCTTTTGCACCCATGTCACTGACACCCATAGGCCTAATGCATTAATAGCAGACACGGCATTACAGTTTAACAAAGGCAGGGCAAAGAAAAACGAAGCACCAGAACACTTTACACTTTATTCCAGTTCTGTTGAATTTGGCTAAAATGTCATCTCTCTTATGCACTTGTTAGTTACAGGATCATTTCTATTCTACCAGGATATGTACAGATTCTTACAAATACACAAAGAAATAGATGACACTGGATAACGGAATAACAAAACCCATTTCCTTTTACATGGCTTATTTTTCCCCACTTACCTCTGCCTCTCTGTATCTATCAGCTATGTTTTTTAAAAGTGTATGGAAGTGTTTTCTGTGCAATTGGTATTACGCAGGGACAGATCAGTACACAAAATTTATGGAGAGAAACAATTTATTCATGTAAAACAGACACAAATTAGATTTTTTGTGCTAGTACAAAACCTAATCTATGTGGTATTATAGCACATTTTTAGATTGTGAAAATGGAGCAATTTACAACAGTGACAAAGCAATTTACATTAATTGGCAGAGTCTTTAAAAATAATCAGATGAAATGATCAATTTACAGTTCAATTTCAGCACTATCAATGAAAGAAAAGTCACAGAAATAGTGTAGTGTTCAGGTTAATACAGGGACAAAGTAACTGAGCAGTGCAGGTCACTGCATGTTTGTTCTTCAATTTAAGTTAAAGAACACGTGACACAAAGTAGAAACATATATTTTCTCTTCTATCCCCCACTGATTTCCCGACCAGAAGAGGGCTCCATCAGGTACGCCCACCTCAACATCACTGCCATGGAGACGGCTCAGAGAGTGGGGGCGGAGCATGTTCAGGGCAGGGAGGACAGACTGACTCAGCTGGAGAGCAGGCGGCGAGGCGCACCGAACTGACTCTGCATCGCCCGACTCGGTGACACTTCAAAAGTTCCCTCCATCTCTCGGAATAAGCGAAAACACTTCACTGCAGCTGCTCTTCATACTGATCATTGATGTACTTACACCCACAGTTGTGCAAGTGTACAGAAATTCCCACCAATAATCCATTCCACTAAGAATAAGAAGAAATAGGAAGTGCCTAGGAAGTCTCTTAGCAGGTTTTTTTTGGCTGCATGGCACTTATGCCTGCTGAGGTCTGATTCTCTCAGGATGACTGTTGATTTAAATGTTTACCACTGATATTAAGAAAAGGAGACAGCAGCTTTGCGTCAAGTTGTAATTTGGTAAGCTGGAATTTCTTTTTAAATTAACTTTCTTCAGACTGTTTGGGCGTGGCTCTATTTATTGTTACCTCTCTTACCAACAACTGCCATTATTTAAATTCAAATGATTTATCACAGGGTTGAAGCAGAGTATTACTTACAATCAACTCTTAAAGGGAAACTAGTTTTAAAACTGGGCCCTTTTTTATTATTATTTTAAATAATTTGGGGCTTTAAATGACTAATACTTACCAAAGGTTTTGGAATTGGTCCATGAGATCGCCTTGGCTGCCATCCACAAACAGGCTGCCAGTTCTCCTTTGGAGCAACTATGCCCATGAAAAGAACGTCCACTAAAAAGTGCTCGTTTTGCCACAGATGTTGTCAGACACTTATTAATAACGGTCTGAGCCTGTCAGTGGCAAAAACAAGTACTTTTAGAGGACATACTTTTCACAGGCACAATTGCCCCATACTTGCCGCCCATCTACTGGACCAATTGCAAAACATTTGGTATTTAATGTTCATTTAAACACCGAAATATGTAAAAAAAGAAAAATAGGCCCCAGGTTTAAAAAGACCTGCGTTTCCCTTTAAGAAGCCCAGCTTGCTAGGCTTTCATTCCACATCAGAGCTTTAAAGCATTTGATTGAACTAAGCAGCTTAGTTATATCTCTGGTGCAAATAACATTCATCCAGGCCCATGTGGGCCAAGCAGGACATGACTGAGTAATCAGCCAGCCAGTAACATTATTCATCACGGTAATCAATGTCTCTGCTTCTGCCCTGCGAGAGGGCCGGAACTGATGAATGGAAAAGCAGTGTGTGTTCCAATATCTCACCTCCCTCTTCATATCAGGATAAATTGTCCAATATTTGACGCTAATTTGTTTTTATGGTGGCGGTTCCCCACCGGTGTGTCTGAGGAGGAGACGAGGAGAAGGAAGCAGCGGGACGAAGAGTTGGGGAAAAAATGTATTCACCAAAAATAGCCTGTTAATGTCACTACAGGGGCTGCTCTCCTCTACAGGACTTGTACATAGTAACTGCTTTAATTTATGCCAAAACAATATGAATATTAAAACTATATTTTTGAAATATTACTGTTTGTATGTTGTTGGAAACACTGAATATTAAAGATTGCTGTTACAATATCCGGTTTCAGTGCTTCTTACCTGAATCTGCAGAGCATTCATCATTTTTATATTGGTTAGACAATAACAGACCAAAGTATGAATTACGGTAGCTATCTGATGTAGCATTTGTGACTTGCACAGCTAATGACAGATGGGTGTGGACAAATTGTCTGACCACCAAGGTGCCAATATTCCTGCAGGATGAAGTGCTCCGTACAGTCTGACCTGAACCGTCCCTCAGCAGCTACACTCTAGTTAAGAGTGACTGAACCTTCCACTCCTTTCTGCCTGCCATTAGTTACAGATGGATGTTTCTACAGAGTACCAAACTTGTATGCAAACTTCATTTATCTGTACTGATAATATGATCCCAGTTAGTTATCATAAGAAGTGCAGCTGATTCATAAGAAACCTCTCGTATGAATATTATGTACAAACAAAGTCATTCATTCAGCAATTTCTAAACAAATCGGCAACTTATAACACTAGAAAAGTAGAAAACACTTATTTGTATGTTGTTGTTTTTTACAGTAGTTGAAGGGGAATGGGAACAGTGTGTGTGTGTGTGTGTGGTTGTTGAGAGAATATTTCACTTCACTCGACCTTCACTGACGCGGCGGTCGTGATCCGAGCCTCTCAGAGCTCATTGTGCTCGAGTCCCTGACGAGAGATCTTGTTGGACAAGTCCTGCAAATGTTTCTTCATCTGAAATCAGACAATGAAACCTTTTAACCATTTAACTGCAAACTCAAGAATTAAAGACAAAGTCAAAGACAATATGTCTAAAGAGCTAGCAGCACTTTCATGGCATAACGATTATTTTGGATGCTATATTTTTAAGACACGACACGAGGCCCATTCCAAAAATGAGTGACATTTATGCATCAAAATGTACTTTGAAATAGTTGAAACATTAGCTGGAGTACCAAATAATACAGCAGCAGCTGTACTGTTGCCAGTGTTGACCATGTTTGAAACTAAAGCCCTGAAAACAAATTATGGACTTCCCATTGGCTACAATACAAATTATGCTTAAGAATGTATCATGCTTAATATTATCCTATTTTTTATCATGTTTCTTTGTTTTCCTGATGACCACAATGTGTAGAGTATTTATAACAGGATAAAAACTTTCTCCAACAGCCTTTAGTTTCTTACCAAAAACAACGTGTGTTGCAGCTCTTCTACAGCAGGAACAATGTGAGTTGTTGTTAACCTTTGTCCCCCATTACTATTTCTGTGTAACTGCATTTTCTCAGCACTATAGCAATGTCCCTTGCCCATTAGTTTCTACTGCAGGTGAGCAGTCAGCCATCGGACAGCAGCTTTGTGGCGTTTGATGGCAGGATGGAGAGTAACCTCGTACCTTGTAGCCCATCTCCCTGGTCTTTTCAGCCAGTGTGTTGTACTTCTCCTGGTTCCTCTTGATGTGCTCCTTGTCTCCTGACGTTTCCACGTGTCGCAGCTTCTGGTGGGAGAGCTCCAGCTGCTCCTGGTAATGGCTGTGCTTCTCCACCTTGGTCTCAAAGTGATGCAGCTCCTCCTAAATGACAACAAGGAAAGGAGGGCGGCGAACACAGAGGGGTGGAAGTTCAGTTCACCTTCAATTACATGCACGGCTGCACGGGGGAGCTGATACGCATCGCAAGCAGTGACTAGAGAGGACGGAGAAAATTCTAGCTGCACTTCTCCCGGTGACACATCTGATCTTGCCGTCAGATATTTTTGGGGCAAAAAAAATGGAAATTGAGTTGTTCATTGTGATTCTCTGCAAAGGGTGAAAGAGCACAAGGAGAGATAGGAGAGTGGAGTACTTGTGCATTTCAGATGTGTAATGTGGAAATGGGATCATAATAATGTGCACGCCAGGCTTTATGGCTTACCACACACAAGTACTACTTAGCTACCAAGTACATTACAAAAGATAATACATCTATTATCAAAAGAGCACTTGATTAAAAAGTCTCTAGGAGTTAGACTGTAGCACTCAAAAAGGGATATCTAGGAATAAAGTGTCCAAAGAACTGTCACAAGCGACGCAAGAGCTACCTTGAGAGAGTCCAGCTCATCTTCGCTGAGGTTTGCGCTCTTGGCAGCCTCCCACAGTTCGATCACGCGGGGCTCCCGAAACTCTACACAGGAAGAACCGGCGGAGAGAGAGAGAGAGATGAAGAGATGAACGG
Source organism: Nannoperca obscura (assembly GCA_036024295.1). Lineage (NCBI taxonomy): Eukaryota > Metazoa > Chordata > Actinopteri > Centrarchiformes > Percichthyidae > Nannoperca > Nannoperca obscura. Next base: position 22,412 of record JAVQJL010015867.1, read on the forward strand.
GACAAGGAGACAGTTCGGAGCCTCACCAAGACTTGCACCCTCAAGGGAGAGGGCGGTTTGACGAAGAGGAGCCGCAGCAGATGTTTTAGAAGACACAACAACAACGATGAGCATCTCGGCTTGAGGTGCCGTGACAGACTTCTCTTTACTCCACAAGGCTATAAGTACTACGGATCACCAAGCAGACCAAAAGCAGATGGGGGGAAAGTGAGTTGAGCAGATTAAGACTGTGTTGTGCAAGAAAAGGGCAGGAAGTGAGAGGGGAGGCTGGGAACGAGTGGTTACAAGAGAAACAACCTGGAGGGGAATACAGAGAGAGACGAAGTAAAGGAGGATCGGTGTGAATCAGCAGCGAGAGCATCACCTTCATCTACACTCCCAAACATACTCCCACTGAAACCTGCACAACTGAGACCCCACACGGGCTCTGCAGTACACTCCAAAGGCAGCAGAATGTGAGAGATAAAAGACTGGACTGCAAGAAAACTCATTTATGAGGAGTGAATAAAAGTTAAATAGCACAAGGACGCGCTGGTTTACGTCATTGGATGGATGCGGCCGCTTTACCGTTCAATAACCGTTCAAAATGCTTCGTTTTCACATCCTTTCCATTTCAGAGACACATTCAATTTGAAGCTAAACGCACAAAACACTTAAGTTAAGCCGTTAGCATATCAACGCTCACCAACTGTGATGTGGCAGAGTGAGTGTGTTATTATGATTACAAAATCCCAGTGATTAAGCTGATGAGATAAATACGGAGTGAGACTAAGATGCTGGCTGTGTGTGTGTGTGTGTGTGTGTGTGTGGGTGGGTGTGTGTGCGTGCGCTCTCTCACCGCTGTCTTCACTGAAGCCCTCGTGGCTAAGCTTACGCAGGCGCTCGAAGCCCTGGTTGAGGTCTCTCATTTTCTGCTTCAGGTCCGTGTGCTTGTGGTGCAGCACGTGCTCTTTGGCGTCGCCCTCCAGCGGAGAGATCACATTCTTGTGTATTTCTGTTGAGGAGAGCAGACGTGGGGGGGGAGATGATGGGGCGAGGTTGGGAGATGCGGGTTGGGCGGGTGGTTTAGATGGGAGCGAGGGCGGAGGAGGCGAATAAAGGAAATGAAGGGGGGATGAAACCATGAAGAATAGAAAGAAAGGAAGACAAAAAGAATGAAATTTTATCAATAAAAGAGAAAGAAAAGCAGCATTTAATAAGAAGAGTTTAGTAGTTGCTAAATAATGGATGCATGTTTGCAGGACTGGCCTTTTCTTTATACATCACATTCATAGTTTCACAGAACCTTGAGTAGCCTGTGTGCCTCATCTACACGGGCAGGGAAAAGCGCGCAGGGGTGGAGGTGGAGGTGCACGGAGACTCACCTCAAGGCGACATGTGATTGGCTCAATATTTAAACGCATCAGACAAGCAGAAAAACACCCCCGGCTTGTTCGACAGAAACATAGCTCTGCCGAGCGCTAACAAAACAAAAAAACGTCTGGCATGAAACAGCTGCAAAGTGTCAGGCACGTCCAAAAGGAGACGTGCCTCTCCTGCGCGCGTCTATCTGAAACACAGCGGGGCCCGTCAGCTCGGCTTAAAGCTCACAGCTTGATGCGATGTGACAAGCACTGATAGGGCACAGAGAGGTGGGTGGCAGCATGTGCAGTCTGATGCCTTCCACCGTATGACCGCAAGACTGAACAAACACGCGGGAAGCACTTCAGATTTTTGGATGACTGACCTGAGAAACGGCAGAATTTCTAACAGCCAAAAAAGGGTGAAACAGGCAACAAGGCATATTTTGTTACATTTCTTTTCCTTTTGGAAGTTGCCCCGACAGCTAGAAAGTATAAATCTGGCCTTACGTCTCAGTAAAACAAAAGTTTTATTTGAATACGTAAATGTTAAACTTGGAAATTCTTCCGGTGTGGGTTTAGGATCAAACCTGGGATCAGAACCATAATTATACCTGTATATACCAACACACAGTGGTGAGCAGAAGAGAGGAGGGGGCGGGGCTACAAAGGCTCGAACTTGGCCTCAGAAAATACCAATAAAACTAGGCAGAGGTGGAGTGATTCACATAGCTCACCCTCTGTCCTGCTGATGGTGTCCATGAGGAGGTTGTACTCGTGGGTCTTGTCCTTGTGATGCTGGAACTCCCTCTTCAGGCTCAGCAGCTCCTCGTTGGAGAACTTCCCCGAGCTCTTGGCCTGGTGGGGGAAAACACCCATCGGAGGCAGACGGGAGTTAAGTCTCGAAAGCAGCAGGACACAGACAGACATATTTTCTATGGAGAAGAATGACAGGTAGTGGTGTTCCAGATAGCTGCACTGCTTTGTACAAATACAGTTCCTTCACTATAAGGTTTAGGTGGCAGCAATGCCTACATCACGCATTTGAAAATCTATACACTCAATGTGACGCACAGAATATATCGCAAGTTTTTCTTAGGAATCTACAGATGTATCATCCACAGTTAAAGAGGTTTTTATTGTTTTCAAATGCAATAAGCAAATAAACGTGTGCTGCTTACAAAAACATTTTCACAGTGAAACCTTTCTGCTCTGGTACTTCCACAACTTTACACTTACATTGTGTAATGTGGGAGAATCAGAGTGCTAGAGTAAAACATCTCTATATTTCCTCTCCCTAACCAGCTGCATATTTCCTGTCACAAAGTTGCGAGAGCACACACCTTTGAAAATAATGGGTTTTAGGTTTTTTAGGCACAAGAGTGCAGTTACTGTGTCAGATGTAAAAGCTGCCTTGAAAGACTGTCGGTGCTCCTGGGTGAGAACTGTGGCCTCAAACGCGTGTAGCCTTGTAAAACATTTGGTGCACCTGATCTTCTTTTTTCAGGTTCATGGCTTTATTTTTAAAACGTACAGTTGTCTTCCTCCTTCCTTCGCACACATACACACCTTGTTCCAGAGCTTGTCGAGCCTGGGATCATCAAATATGTCTCCCTCTCTGGCGTCGTGGTCCTTCAGGTAGTTGCTCTCCAGTGGTCGCGTATCTCTTTTCCCATCCATTCCATACTTGGCCAGGATCACTGCATAAACACGACGCAAACTTTTTACTAATGCTCTGATAGATGACCCTGTCATGAGCCTGTAAGGAGAACCCACTGAGGCTGTCATGAGAGGAGCCGGCTTGATATGCAAGAGAATCTAAAGTGACTATTTTAAGACCCAATTATGTTTATAATTTAAAACAAAGACTCAAACATTTCACATCAAGAATTTCCCAAAGGCCCTGCACCATTGACAGCAACTCATTAATTCCAAAGTCACCACACATTTCAAAAGGAGCCACAAAGGCAGCAGCATCTCTAATGAATCAGCTGCTGAAAATAAGTGGACGGGTGTGACGAGAGCTTATCTTATTCTTGACGTAAGAAGCACACGGTGGGTGATATCCATGTGCTTTTTCGTCATGCTGCTCCTAACCTGACAAAAAGTCTTCATGTTACTTATTTTGTTCGACCAACAGCTCAAAACCCAAAGACTCCTCATTTACATGACAAAGAAAACAAGCAAATCCTCACATTTTAGAAGCTGGAACCAGCAAACGTTGACTAATAATGACACTTTTGCTTGAAAAATGATTGAAGCGCTTAATCGACTAATCATTGCAGCTCTATCTATAACAAATATTATATTTACCACTTTTAGTAAACGCAGTATAGCATCATGCTGCTGAAATAATACTCAAAGGCTGACGTGATCTGCATGAAATACGACTCATGATATACAGTCTGCAGAAGTGTATGATTCAGCTTTTTGGCCGTGGCCTAGTGTTAAAAAAAATTGCAATATTGAATTGTAATCCATACAAATTGGCACCAAAGTGTCGCAATAGTACGAATCGAAAGATAAGCATACCATCAGGCGCTCTCGATTATGTGCAATATATATGTGCAATATATTTGTGCAATATATTAGCTTTATAGTCTCTACATTACAAACTGCTACGTAAGAATACAGAGTTGGACTTTGCTCTGAAGAAGCTCATTCTTCTGCTCTAGTAAACTGTTAATGCAGCAGCTGATTCAGCACTATCTCAACCTGTTGGTAACCCATCAATGACACTTATTAACTACTGATACTTCACCAGGAGAGGGTCCACATGCAGAGGGCCACTTTAAAATCCCCATCAACAAAATGCAACAACTTGTAGACTATCTCTGTGGTACCGTTGGGCTCGAACACGTCACACTTTAATTTAGCTGAGGCTCTTGATCAACGTGATCTACAATGAGTCAGTGCAAACGTTCATGGATCAACCAATTTACAACAAGTGAGGTGACTAAATGTGGCCCTGGGTTTATCAAACTGAGGGGAACAAGGAAAAGCACTTTGAAACGAAAAATAAGGGGAGAGGGAGAAATGATCTTTGAGCCTAATTAGAATGACTCGAGGAGAAAGACACGATTCAGTGGGGAGAAGGTAACTTGCGGTCCTCCTTGAAGATTCATATTTGGCCTACAAATGAAGCAGAGATCGACTCTGCTGCTCTGACTGGAGCTGGAAGGTCAGTCCACCACCGGGGGAGTGAGGAAGGACCCGAGCTGCCACAGGGAGGAGAGTGTCCACTGGCTGCTAGTGGCAGCATGCTAATCAGGCTGCTGTGTATGGCTGGCCGGGTCACTGCCTACAGGTACTGAGGTGAAGATCCCTCCACACCCTCACACACCAGCTCCGGGTTTTAATCAGGACTGGCTTGAGCACATGATTGTAAACTTATGCCAGTCCTGTCCTTTTCACTTAGAGCGAACTGCAGGACAGCCGCCGAGTCTGAATTGTTAACACATTCTTCTGTACAAGTACAAACTGGACACTGCCTGCACTTGGTGCATGCGATTTAGTATAAAGAATGCAACACACAGCATACTCTCACATCTGTGTGAGTGACACTAATCTGAATTTAGCCATATCCGCTGTCTTTTTTATGTTGATGACGAGTCACATCGTGTACACTTTGACTAAAATAAACCTCACCTCAGCCTTCTGTCTCATCTGATCTCTGTAAACTACATAATGAGCCCCGACTGCTTCTTTCAAGATCGATTGCGGCAAAGAACTGATGGGATGTTTTACACCTCTAATGACATAAATATTTCTTTGCCAATGTTTCATATACACTCACCTCTCATATGCTACATCTGTATGCTAACTGGGGCTTACTGATTAACATGCAGAAACATGAATCTGTTCAATTTATTTGATTAATCGTTGAATAAAACATTTGAAAACCTCATCAAATGTCTTAGTTTGTCTGGTCAATAGCCAGAACCCAAAGGTATTCAATAATAATGGTATGGATACACAGCTACAGTCTTCATGTCAAATGGAGGTTTTGTTAAGAGACGTTAGCAACAGTCTGACCTTGAGAGGAATGAGTAATGCGATTTCTTCTGGGACTCAGCTGATGCAGTGAAAAGTAACACATTAGTTATTCTATCAGCCAAAGGGCAGAGTTGATTACACCACATCCAAAACAATGTATTCCTTGGCATTAGCATTTAATCATGATCGTTTCCAGTATTATTCACCCTAAGCCATGAAATGACAAACATTTTAATGCATAAACTCTAAAGAGAGTGTGCTTAGCTATGTCCTCTGTCTCTTGTTTTAAAGAAGAGTCACAGAGGGTATTTGTTGCCATTTTTGCTATTTGCTGAATACCAGTAGGTATTTCTGTTGACGTAATCCAAGCCGACATTTATCATATTATCAAAATCTGGAAAATGTCGACACAGAGTGGCACTGCCAAGGCTGTGAGTGAATTCAAGACAAAGCGAAGACGCGGTTCGACCCGTCCCCGGCTGAACCAGCGGGACTTTCTCACCGTTGAAGTTGCGCCGGAGCTGGGCCTCTTTCTCCCCGTTTTCATCCAGCCCCTCCACCTTCGCTTTCTTCCACTGCAGCTCGTCTTTCTCCTGGATCTTCAGGTCACTGTGAAGCTCAGCCTGCCGCACTGGGGACAACTGCATCTATCAAACCCAAAACAAGACACATGACATGCCATTAGTTAGAGGAAAGGAGGGAGAACGACTGAACACAGAGGAGGGTGAGGACATTTGGACAGCTGCAATTTGTGGAAGCTGCAACTTATGCTTGGAAGGATTGTTAATTATATTATATCATGTATGCAAGATAGCCGGAAACGTTCGGTGAATACAGCATGACACACTGCAGAAGAGACAACCGAGGACTACAAGCGTGACTGTGCAGATAATGAACTTGTTCAAAGGCTGTAAATGGTGGTTACCCCCCGAGTGTGCTCAATCAACCAATCAAAAATGTATTTGTATAGAACCTTTCAAACATGTCAAATGCAATTCAAGGTATTTTGCAACAACCTGACAAAATGTAGAAACTAATGCGCGCTAAAACAACAAAAAAATTAAAAAATACAAGCAAAATACAAAATAAAATCATGAAATACTGCACAATTTTAAGGCTATATCTTAAATCTAAGACCGGGGAACGTCGGGTGCATATCTATTTATATCTATATATATATATCTAT